>VZRN01002596.1:1203685-1308070 GCA_013397935.1 Dasyornis broadbenti | reverse complement strand
TTCGTATGTTTAACTCTTATTTGCACACAAAAACACTAAAGTTTTTTTTCTGAGCTACAGAAATCAACTTTAAATCCTAGTTTTGTAAAGTTGTGGCCTTACCAACCTTAATCACATTTGTTAAATGATTACAAAACCTGGTATGGCTCTGAAGTATTTTGTTAAGGTTTCTTCATCTTCCAATCATTTTCCTGTTATTTTCATGCCAGAAAAGGTGCCTTTAATGAAAAACTCTGTTTATTTGTGGAGAATGAAAAGTATTACAACTTCCTGCTTTTATTTGGTAAATGTGGAAGGAACACATCTTTAAAAGACTATTCTGGAAATTTAGCTTTCTTATTATTATAGGTGTTTTTTTCACTGCCATCACTATTGCTGTGGTCATGCCATACGAAATACTCTGGTACAATTCTGTTGTTTGGTTATCAGGCAGATTGTTGGGCTGCCTCTTCCAATCTACTCTTGAAGCACACTAGATATTTTCTGAAAACTAAATGCACCTTTAAATAATTTGAAGCATGAGACTATTGCGTGTGCTTACAGCTTGACTTGAAAGGAAATGGTAAAAAAAAAAGACAGACAATATGTTGCTGTTACAAAAAGGGCTTATTTAGATAATCTTACTTTTCCTGGAAGAAAATAAATTTCAATTTTCCCATAAATTACACTTTGTCTTCTCATTATACTGCCTCCTTGATTATAAAAGTACACCCCTGCTTTCTCCCGTGAGAGGTCTTCATGTTTCTTCATAAAGTTTCTCTGTCTGAATTTCTTTTTCTGTCTCTGCTGAATTTCTTTTTCACCACTCCTCTTGTTGCTCTGTCCAACGTCTACCTCACATTTCGTCCTTTTCGATCAAGATAAAATGGAAATAGTTATTTTCCCAACTCTAATGAGCCCCTGAACAGAGTGATTATTGATCATAACTGGAGTGTGAGTTTGTTTGTTTTGTGGAGATGTTCTGACGGATATGTAGATAATTTGTCAGAAAAAGGGCACTCATTTGCATGCAGACATGTATGATAATTTCAACTCTAACAGCTTCATGGTGCTCATGAGAATTTGTAAGTTTTACATCTGTTCCTCAAATCTTTCCTAGGCTCAGAGGGCTTCCACACCAATGTTTGCCACTTCAAAGATAAGCTCATGCTTAGATGTATTTCCTGTTTAGGCCCTTAGTTAAGACACAGCAAAAGAGTGCAATAAATAAATGGAGCCAGGATGGGGAGTTTTAATCATTTATTGATTGGATGAAATTTGAGCTATTTTTCATTGCCCAGTTCTGTGTTTATAAAGCTTGTGTTTAGCAGAGAAAGATACTCCTGACAGAGAAATCATTCACTGTTAACTAAACAGTACTCGCAAGCTCTTTAAAATTTACTTTTTGGGGAATACGTGTCCATGAAATATTTCTTAATATGTGTGCTTTTTCAACAGTCATTTTTCTGGTTTTGTTGTTTGCCTTTAAAAAAAAAAATCATATTTATTTAATTACATTAAAGTAAAACTCATTTCATAAGCATGAAAACATATCATACTTTGGCTTCCAACAAAAAATATTATCTAAATATAATTAGAAATTATTGATATTCCAACATGAACATTTGTATTATTTATTTGAAGATTGAGCATCTTTTAAACTCAGTAGTATATTTTGTACAATGTCATTATCCACATTAAGTTTTGATACTTAACATGAAAATAAAATCTCAGTTGCTCTCTATAGGCACCTCTGAAATGAACAGTTTGCTTTGTGTTACCAAGGAAACAGATCTTTGCAAAGATATAAGGCCACTTTGATGTCATTGTAAACCACTAAAGTGGAAATCTTTAGTGTTTGTCAGCCTCTTGAGAGTAAGCAGTTTGCTCTAATCAAAATGAATATAAAATTATTCTGAGCATGTAGAAATGCAGTATTCTTGAAGCAAGCATGCTCACTAGTAACCACACATCTTTTTTTTCACAATGATTCAGGACCAAAAGAAATCTGATTACACTTCATTGAAAGATACATAGATATCTAACCCTGCATATTTGTGAGCAGTTTTGTTCCTGAAAATTTAAATTGGCACATGTATAACAAGTCGAAAACCATATATTATTCAATTCAGTTGCATATTGTGAATTGCTCAAGGGGATAAAACATGTTTGTTTTCCTAACTCGCAAAGAATAAAATGATTGAAACACAGAACCGGGAAAAAGCTCCAATTAATAACTACTGCTGTTCAGGGCTACTCTGTGAATTCAGAGAACAAGCCAAGTCCCTTTGTGTGAAACGGCCTCACAGGCATTTATGCTTAGGGAGTGAAATGACTGACTAAGTCACAAAAATAGTAGAAAAGATCTACAGGGGAAAAAAAAAAATTCATTTGAAATAGAAAACTCCCTCACTGTGAGTATAGAAGGTGAATTTCTGCTCATCTTTCTTTCAGGAGTTAAATATAATAATAATAATAATAATAATAATAAAATTCTAGACTAATACAGATAGCTGTTTAATGCTTCTCAAAATAATTCTCTGGCTCTAGGAGCTAGAAAGGAGTATCCATACACATATGTTAAGTCAACATTCTGTCATTGGAAATGTGGCCTATAGAAATTATGGAAAATGTGAAAAATTAGCATCATACTCTGACATCTCATTGAGACTCAGAATGTTTTTACTCAACTATGCTGCTCTGAATGGAAACAGCTGGATTCGTGATAAGGCGGGGAAGAGAACAACAAAGTTGGAAAGCATTTTTGGGAATGGGTGAGGGAAAAGGAAAGTAAGAGAAAGAACATGGAAGTAATTTGCAAGTGAGAGCAGTGGAAACAATGAGATGTTAAACAACTTAGCCTGAAACCATCAGCTACAGAAAGCTGGGAGAAAAGGGGTGCATCCACAGATGAGCTGGGGATAAGAACCAAGCAGTATAGAGGTGAAGTAAATAAAAGATACTACCAAGAAGTGACTGAAGTGGAGAGTCCTTGCTTACCAGTGAGTATGGCTGATTGCATGTGATTGTGTTTTTCTGTTGTCATGTGCTCCCTTCACTTTCCAACCTCCTTGTTTATTTTGTTGAACATAAGGTAAAGATAAGACACTTAAACATTTATCACTTTGTTAAATACATTCTGCTAAATAAACACCTCAATACCTATGTTTGTTTAGCAGACTGTAGATTTTTGGTTAAGTAATATATTTCATCCCTTCAATACCATCAGGAATGGGGTCATTGTATGTATTATCACAGTCTGACCTTAGAGATAGGTTAATGTTAGTGCAAATACTGCTTAAATTCCTTAAATTTTTATGAGATCACTTATTAGTAAAAATATTTACTACTTCATTTATACACAGTCCAAAATTGCAAGAATGTTATTGATATGCCCTCTTATGTTAAGGATAAATCATTATATATATATTTACTTTGAATTTTTACATTATAGCCTCCCAACAAGTACAAATAAATGCTTTGTTAATATCTGATTCATTTCGTTTTGTCAACTGGGATAGCCATCATTTTCTACAACCATATTATAAGCAACAAAGCCATGAACATAAACAACAGGTCTATAAATTTCATTTTAGCTATATTCAATTGTGTATGTATGCAGTATTTTTATGAGACAGAGGAAAAAACTACTGCCACTCTGCTTGACACTGATAAAATAATATTTTAAATACCATGGGTGTGATAAGTCCAGTTCAGGAGGTACAGAAAGCCTATGTTAATACATATAAAAAACCCCTCAGTTTTGTTAGCCAATAAAAACGAGTACTCCAAAGATATATATATTTTTATTCTTTATAGAAAAAATGGGAGTGAGAGATAAATGACAAAAAAGGAGAATAAATATTCTCTAGGTCAATAGTGACATAAAAATAGGAAGGAACTGTTGATTTAAAAAAAAATCTTAAGCTGTAAATCAAAAGGATGTTCCAATTATGAAAGGAAAAAAGTTCTAAGCTAGCTTTCCTACAGGGTTAGTGGGAGAAAATAACTGATGAATTTTAGTGTATCTTTGGTAGGTTTCTTAACTGGATTGTGTACAATTGAAAGAAATGCTCTTTGATCTGTGAAATCACTTTCAGCCTTTTATTCCTATTTAATATAAGAGTCTGATTGGAAGGTGTGCCAGAAAATCAATGGGTGATCGATACCAAGCACGTAAGCAATGCAGGCTTTGTAAATACACACACACACACAAACAAAGGCTGCAGTATCTGCTGCCTATGTATCAGATACACACACCCAGAGATGTATGCACGGAAATACAAATTCCATTCTGTAAAGTCACATGAACACTATGAAATAAACACGGACTGAATTTTAAACATGAAAATATTGGCTGGGGCTCACCCCACTTTTAGCTGTTTAAAAATTAGGTATCCAGACTAAGCCATGGCTCTTTTTGAGCTCAGTTCAGTCAGCCCTGGAGGCATATACATTGCACCTGCCTTATAGGTCTATTTTAGAGTAATGTTAATTCTTTTCTCTTTATCCTAACCACTGCCTTAGCTGGCTGGCTTAAATTAAGCTTGTAATTTTAATTACTGTCATAAATCAGCAACTTGGCTTTAGAAACCGTAAAAGGAACTTTGGCAAATCCCACATAGAATTTCGTGGCGATAGTTTATTTTTAGTAATGGTTACTCTGCTAGGTGTTCAGTTAATATCTACAGTGAGACACAGAGAACTAAAGAAAATTTCTGCAGAGAAAGAGATACCAGCTTTATGGGATAACGAGGGGACATATTTACAACTCCCCACTGCCTGCTGCAGGCAACATGCTGGCGAAGTCCAGAGATCAGCTGAAAACTTCCTACTAATGTAGATGCAGGCCAGCATAAATCCCTAAATAGCTTCACCCAAGTCAGCAGGCAGTTGACCACCTACTTTGATGAAATCACATGACATTAAAGAATGGAATAACTGAAAGAAGATACATTTTAATAAACTTTAGTAGTTCTAGGAATTTTGAATAGAGTAATAATAAAAATGTAGTGCCTTTTGCACAAAGATTTTTGTGCCAACAAGCATTTCTGGTACAAACTTCATCATACAAAAGCCTCTTCATATCAATATAGCATAAAAGAGGAAGTCTAATGTGACTAGTGACAAAGTTCAAACTACTGGTACTATGTGGACCTGAAAATGAAAAATGTAATCATAGCAATCCAGCAACATACAGTTCAAGCAGAGAAGTATAAATGATATATAAATGGATATAAACTGGCCAGGAATAAAGATCAGCTAAAACGACCCAGCAGGTTCGTAAGACAGATGATTTCATCATCTTCTATGGAAGTAGCAGAAAGCAAAAAGAACGAAAAAGACCAACCAAACAAGAAGATTGGCTTTAAAGCTAAGCTGTGAAAATTAATAATGTTATAAACCAGCATTCCAGAGAAACAAATTACTACATCTGAGGATTAAGGATATCCCCCCAGTCACACATTTGTATTTTGAGAAGGTTGAAATATATATTCTTGTATGTCAAAGATGACTGCATCTTTATTCAGCGATATGTGCACTGCACCTGGAGAATCTTGTGAATATTTTAAGGTACCTGAGAATGAATCAAAGACAATTCACGTCTTGTTATTCAAAATGAGATAACAGAAGACTTGGGAACAAATTGCAACAATTATTTTTGAAACTATTCCTAGGACATAGGGTATTTCTGCTGTAGTATTTGAAACAACAGATTCCTACAACAAAAAACGCAGCTGTTTAGCCAGAAGACTTCTCATTTCAGATGAACTCTCATCAACGTCTACAGGTAAGCTTAGACTTGTAAGGATGTACAACATGTAACAAATAATAGAGAAATGAGGAACTGAGCCTATGGAACAGCAACTGATTTTAACTATCTCCATGGTGTTTCAACTACATCAAAAATCCTGAATCTTCTTGAAAGATTAGATGTTTCAGCAACAAAGGTCAGGCTTTTATTAAAATCACATATAATTCATAGTCCAGATGAATTGAAAAAAGCTTTAATTTACCTTGAAAAATTAGTAATTGAGCTACTGAGAATGTTTGGATAGCTCAGGAAAAGTTCACCAAATAATAAAAATAGAGACACCACTAAGTAAAGTTTGGTAAAGATGTCTTTCTTTCAGTGTAAGTTATTTTACAAAGGTCAGCATTTGACAAGGATTTGAAGTGAAAGACTAAAATCTTAATAGCCTCACAACAACTCCAACTGTGGTAGAAGGTACATATTCCCAATTTTCAGAAGTGCAGTCCATTACTCAGCCTACAGAGAGATCACTGATTTGAGCACAGAAAGATACTAAACTATTAGAGAGAGTCCAAAGGAGAGCAACAAAGATGGTGAAGGGCCTTGAGGAGAAGCCATACGAGGAGAGGCTGAGGTCACTTGGTCTGTTCAGCCTGGAGGAGACTGAGGACAGACCTCATTGCAGTCTACAACTTCCTCTCGAGGGGAAGAGGAGGGGGAGGCACTGATCTCTTCTCTGTATGACCAGTGACAGGCCCTGAGAGAATGGCCTAATTTTGTGTCAGGGGAGGTCTAGGTTGGATATCAGAAAAAGGTTCGTGCCCCAGAGGGTGGTTGGGCATTGGAACAGGGTTTCCAAGGAAGTGGTCAAAGCACCAAGCCTGCCTGAGTTCAGGAAGTGTTTGTACAGTGCTCTCAGGCATATGCTGTGACTCTTGGAGGGCCAGGAGTTGGACTCGAAGATCCCTGTGGGTCCCTTCTAACTCACCTTATTCTGTGATCTCAAGATCTGGAAATTCAACAGCTATACCAAGGTCCTGAGGACACTAAAGGTGATGGCTCTGACCAACCTGCCCAGAGGCCTCCTTGCCAGTGGCCACATCACCTCCAGTCTCAGGCCTGAACTTCCTCTCAGAACAGCTGAAATACCATCCTCTTTTTGGTCCTGCCTACTTTTGCTCCTGGCTGGCCTCTCTGATTGGATGCTGCACCATTATTTTGCCACATCTAAGAGTGTAGAGAGAGCCTCCATCTCATAGTCAGCTCTACTGTCCCAGCACAGCCTGACCTCAGGCCCCAGATCCCAGCCTGGAGGAAGTAGCTGGCTCTTGCAGCTCCCTGTGCTGTAGCACACCACTACACCTGAATTAAAACAATACTTAAACAAAATGAAAAAAAAACACAGAAAAACTCCAAAGAAACCAAAGTCATTGGAGTTAATACTGCAAGGAGGTACAGCTTCAACACTTGCTTATCTCAAAGCTCAGCTTCACAGAATCATCAAGGCTTCAAGATCATCTAGTCCAGCCATCAATCTAGCACCACTCATAACCACCCATAAACCAGATCCCCAAGTTTGAATGCTTGGTGGGACAATCCTGCCTAAATTGCAAACCAGATTTAAATTGCCGAGTTACAATTTAGAGGTTCTGCTAAGATTTCTAACTAAGAAATTTTAACCTCAAGATGTATTTTCCATAAATCATGGTTTCTTTTGAAACCTTTCAGAATTCAGAAACAATGCTTGAGTTTTATTTAAATAATGATTAAATAGTTTGGGATTTGGGTTAAATTTGTACACTTTAAATGAAAGTGGTAACATTGGTTCATTATCTAGTTCATGTATCCACTTAGGACAGGATTGCCTTCTGTGGTGCATAGTCCTGGAATCTCTTTAAGTCTCTCAGGTATTTGACTTAGATAATTTGTCTTTAGAAATGTAATTATTTTTGTTTTGTTTGCTTGTACCTCTGACTTATCTTTGACTCCTGTGAATATTAAACTAGTGCCATCCTCAGTGCCATAGTGAAATATTATTTCATATTTAAAACATTCCTGTGAACTGCAAAATGGTAACATATGTAAATTTTCCATTTCTACTATAACTTCCATGAGCCTGCTAGTGAAAGGTATATGAAATGAGTTGAGTACCAGTGTTATGACATTGAGATCACACATTTAAGTCTGAAGATTTTACAGAATACTCTGCCTTTAACAACAGCACTGGAAAGGTTTCAGTCATGCATCAGAGAGTTTTGGTACTGGATATTGAGGAATCCTTTAAAAAAAACCACTGAGAAATACTGGGCAAGTGATTCCACAGCAGTAGAATTACCTTTGTGAAATTAATCTCAAAACCTGTCTTCTCAATAAATCATGCTCATGTCCCAGGTTTGAAGCGTGTGTGGTTGAACTGTGTGGTATAAATATCATTGTGGGAAGCCAGGGGAAAATTGACTCTGAGCAATGGTAGAACATTCACTCTTCACTCTTTTTCTCAACACATTATAGTCTTGGTTCTTAGTATGTTCTTGACTCTTCTCAGAGTTAATTATGTACCTATAGAACGAATGGACGCTAATAAGGACAGCAATAAAATCTCTGACTAGAGTGACCTTTCATCATTGGCACTTGATTTGTTTCTAAGTGGGCTGGCTGTTCTGAGCTGACCTAGCCTGCTGGTCAGGTTACCATGTTAGGCCACTGTTGATAGGAACAGCAGCTAACTGAAAATTAGTAGCGGCATCAGAAGGTGTGTTGGTTTTGCTTGGCCCAGGTTTTGCTACTGGGGGGGGCCACAAAAATGGCTTCTGTGTGAAGTTTCCCAAAGTTTTCACCATGTCCAGCAGAGCCAAACCCTGACGGCTCTGAAAATGATGGACATGCTGCTGGCAAAGGCTGGGCTAATTACAGACGTCGGTTACGCCTCTGTGATAACATATTTAAGAAGAGATCAAGATGGTGGGGGCATGCACTTTTTTAGCCACAGGAAGAGGAGGAGGTGAGAATATGTGAGGGAAAACAACATGGAGACACCAAGGTCAGTGGAGAAGGTGGGAGAGGGGAAGCTCCAGGCACTGGAGCCAAGATTCCTCTGCAGGTTGTGTGAGGCCCATGGTGAAGCTAGTTGTGCCCCCGCAGCCCATGAGGCCCATGGGGGATGCTGAGATCCACTCACAGCCTGTGGGGAGGTGAACCACACCGGAGCAGGTGGATGCCTGGAGGAGGCCGTGGTTCAGAGGGAGTCCCAGTGGAGAGATAGGCCTTGCAGACTGAACTGAGTGCCCCATGCTGGAGTGGGTAGATGCCTGAGAGAGACTGTGGTCCAGCAGAAGTCCCAGTAAAGAGAAAAAGCCTTGCTCTTGAGATGGAAATGGCCTGGCCTCAGAGGTCTGATACCCTGTGGAGAAGGGACCTCACGCTGCAGCAGTTTTGGGAGGACTGTTTGCCTTTGGGAGCAGGTCACATTGCAGCAGGTTTGGGCGGGCTGCTGCTTGTGAGATTGGGACCCACGGCTACGCAGAAGAAAAGACTCTTCTCCCCCGGACAGTGGAAGAAGATCTTGGTAATGAACTGACCTACCCCCCTTCCCTCCCCTTCCTCCCAATGCCTTGTATGCCTGTGCAACTGCCGGGAAGAAGGGAGGGGCATGAGCAGAGAAACGGTGTCTTTGAAGGTTTTATTTCACTTCTCATTTACTCCTCTGACTCTGTTAGCAATAAATCACTTTTGTAACTTTTTCAGTTCAGCGTGTTTTGCCCTGAGTGCGTCTTCTCCCGGTATCCTTATCTCAGCTCATGAGCCCTGGGTGTGTTAATTAGTTTTCTCTCCTCTGTCCAACTGTGGCAGGGGAAAGCGAGTGAGTAGATCTTGTGGATGCCTGGTGTTTGACCAGGGTCAAACCACGACAGAAGGACTTCTCCAAATGTGAATACTTGCTTTGTGGTGTTCTTTGTTTGTTTGTTTGTTTGTTTTTCTCACACATGCAGGATGTCTGCCTTTGTGGTTTAAATGACTGCAGTGAGTGAAAGTGCAAATGACTGAAATGCAGATTCATCAGCATAACCACAGTAGAAGGTGAATTAAACTAAAGATTTTGTGCAAGTAAATTTTCTGGGCATTTTTCCTGCTAGGTAGTGTGGTGGCAGTTTGTTTTCACTAATCTTATTGCTCATCAATTCTCATGTTTCTAGTAAGAAGACAAGTGAATTGTGGCTGATTTATAGATATTTAGAGAGGCCTAAAGGTGCAAGCTTTAATTTCTTTTCAGGTTCAGACATTGTCTTGCAGCTTTGAAATGGTTACTGCTGCTGCCTAAAAGATTTTAGAATAATTTGCTGTCTCCCTGGCTAAGTCCACTGCTGTTTCGAAGCATATTGTTTCCACATCCATGTCAAACTGTTATCTGTTATTACAGTAATAGGAGGAAATGGAAAACAATAGCTGCAAATTTTGGAGTCTGTCACATCTATGTCATCATTAATTTTGATTTATTTACTTTTATTCCGGAAGCATCTGTGTAAACGGTAGGAAGGAGAAGTCAGAAAACTGTCAGGTTCTATCAAAAAATAAGAGAAGATTATTAAACAAGAGGAAGGAGATGAAAGCAGCAATTTAAATGCCAGTACCAGTGACAAGCTTATTAACCTGCACAGTCCATGACAAATAAGAACAATTGAGATGGGTTTAGCAGAGGAGGTGGAAGAAACTCAATCAAGTTTAAGCAAAAATACAGAGAATAAATCTTTACATCTGCAAGTAATACAGGAGCTCTTCTATTCTCTGTCTACCAGTGGAACTGCAATACACATATGCACCCTTGGATAAAACACTTCAGATATCAGTATTTAATGGTAGTTTAATACAGCTTCTTTGGGGATGTGTTGCTTGCTTTTTTAGTTCTGGGTTTAAATAGCTGAGCGCCTTACAGTGTTTAACTAGCTGGTTTAAAAGTAGTTTCAGGTATGACTACTGAACTGTTGTGACAGAAAAATCTTTACTAGAAAGATCCCCATTAAGAGCATTCTCAAGAAAGTTTCCTTTAAAACTTTAAAAGTGTCCGACAAATATTAAATATTGCGTATTGTGTACACCAGTGGGAAGAAGAAGCAAAATACCTTCTTCCGTCTCACTAGCAGAGGAAAGTTAGAAGTGTACCTTTTTTACTCTCTGCCTTTTTAAAGAGAGATAAGTGAGCTGAAAAAACATTTCCAAAGTCTCTGCAAATGTGTCTCTGTGAAAGGTAAGGCCAAAATTATAAGAACTGTTTAACATTTAAAATAAAGGTCAAGCATTAAAATAAGGTAAAATGTGCCCATATGATGTCTCAATAGGAATGTGCTAAGGAAGACTCCTGGATTTGGTTTTCTATTACAAAGAAAATAAAATTTCATAGCTACTACTGTCCCCAACACAACTGCCTCAATAAGAACCTTTCCATTAATTTCAATGGGAATTGGATCTATCATTCCACTCTCTAGGCCAAGCAATGATACCAGTCATTCTTTAAAACCATGATTTATTCTAAATGCAGCCTGCAGAATGTTACCAATGGTGCATTCCTTTGTGCTCAAAATAGAGTGTCTTTTCAGATGGAAAATACAGAATTTGCAGTCAGGAGCAGCATTGGGCTCCTGCTTTTGTTACCGCTTCTCACTTCTAAAGATGTCAGCTTTTAATTGGCCAGAGTATGCCACTGGAATGGGCAGCCAGATGCACTGGTTGTGAGTTAGGATAACATCTGTCTTTTCAACTTGCTTTGGCAAAGGAAGCATGCACAATTTTTTGTTATTCCAAAAGTCCTTGAAGCATGAAGAACATGAAGTTCCAATTAACTGGAATTTCTTCATTCCACTGATGCTGTGAATAGTTGATTTCTTTTCTTATATATTTTTTTTTTCCTGTATCATTCCCTGCCTTTTTTTCCCTCTGTCTTTGTCAATTTTGGTGAAGCTTTTATCACAGAATCACAGAACAAGCTAAGTTGGAAGAGACCTTCAATGAACACCGAACCCAATTCTTAGCGTCACACAGCACCATCCCCAAGGGTCACGCCATGTGCCTGAGAGCATTGTCCAAACACTTCTTGCACTCTGCCAGGCTTGGTGCTGTGACCACTTCCCTGAGGAGCCTGTTCCAGTACCCAGCTACCCTCTGGGTGAAGAACATTTTTTTAATATCCAACCTAAACTTCCCCTGATGCAACTTCAGCAATTCCCTTGGGTCCTGTCATTGGGCACAATGTAGTGTTGGGGAGCAAGACAACAACCTCCTTAAACAGTGTTCAGAAAATCTCCTTATTAACAGGAAAACAAGAAGTTTTATACCCTCCACTTGGGCAGGGTAGGCATGGATTGGCTGCACACCTGTCAATCATGCACCTTCCCATCCAATCACTGTACAGTGTCCATGCGTCTCACTGACCAATCCCTGCCTCTTGCAGGAGGCATCTGGGCAGACCTAACAGCCATCTCCCACATCTCCTGCTTCATTTATTCAATGAAAACACAAACTGTATCCCAAAATTGAGTTTTTTTAGAAAAAACTGAACTAATAATAAAGCAACAACCTTTTAAAAACAGCAACATGAGCAATACCAATTCATAAACACCTTGATGAAATCCATATTATGTAGTAACCTGTGGAGAACCTCTGCCCCATGTTCATAATCTGTCATGTAGGCCCCGACTCCCCCTTCTTTTGTTTTTAAGCTGGGCTGTTATCAGTTTGAATAGTGTTTGGGAGACCTAAAATGCTAAAGCAGGTTAGCCAGTGCCAGGTGACATAATGAGCCTTTTCTCCGGTGTGTGAGGTTGCCATTAAAAAATGAGAATTAATGCATAACTCTGTAAATTAAAGAAGGGGATAAGAGAGCTCTCGATATGAAAACAGAATAATTTATGGTATTAGTGGTTTCTGTATTTGAATTAAAATGTGATTAGGGTGTCCCTTATTCACACTTTTCTGTGGCTTTGGAGTGTCTGCACCCATTCCTTGCCTTTTTTTAGCGATGATCATGCTAATATTTGTAAGGATTCCTATAAAACACTGAAATAAATCAGTAAAAGGTTGAAACTTCAGGGTGCAAAAGTATGGTAAGCAAGAAAACAGTCTTTCAGAACTGTAACTACTAGAGGTCAATTGAGGGGAATCATTGCAGGTGATGGAAGTCCAGGATGCATAATACAGGTGTATTCCTAAAACATTCCTTCCCCATAATGTAATCTCAATCAATAACACTAGGTAACACAAAAAGCCCCAATTTAGTGGTGAAGAACGTCCAATTAATAAAGCATGCATATAATTTCCAAGTGGTCCCCACACTCCTGTAGGAATTAAATGCACCAAGGTGGTACTAGCAACTATAGAAAGAACTTGGGTAACTTTACACAAAACTTTAACATAGAACAGACTGGTCATGAGCTGTAAACAAATATTGTGATTCGGGCAGTCTTACTTATACACCACACCACTGCAGTTTTGATGGTTTTGCTGGATGCGTCCGTAAATTCGTCGATGGGGGTCATGCTGCAGCTGTGCTTTGTATATAAGCAATTGTCTAGAAAAGTCTGCAAGTGCAGTTTGAAAGTTAGTATCCTTTCACAACAGTCAAGACAAATTGTAACATGTAGGTCCATGTACTAACATATTAATACTAAAGATCTTGCCCAACTCGGCTGCCATTGTGCCGCGGTGGCGGTGCTTTGTGCTGACGTCATGGCCAGAGCCGTGTCTTCCTGTGTGGCTCACGGCCTGGCCCCAATGCCCACTGTGCCGCTCAATCTGGCCACTCTCACTGCCACTTTTCGCCGCCGGTGAGAGTTTTGCCGCGGCATGGGGCACCCGCCCGGAACACGCCCTTTTGCCTCCTTGGCGTACCAGGGGCTACTTCTTGTTCTGCCACTTCCTGGACAACCTCCGTGCCCCTCACATGTGCAAGTGCCGGCATGTCCTGTGCGCTGCCATGTTGGGGCAGCCTGTGTCACCATGTGGGACTAGCATGTGGGACGCCACACATCTGCACGTGGCTGCCCTGAGGCGGGGGGCTGCCCTCCCAGCCTGGAATGCCACGAACCATGTTAGCACTGCTCTGTATGGGTTGGTGCCATCTCGCCGTTTTGCAGGCTCATAGCTAGGCACTGCAGTTTCCACTGGCCACGGTCCAGTGGACGCCTATGGTGTGGGCTATGGAGGGGCCACCTGCTGAGTGGCAGGGGGCACCGGGCATGGGCTGCTGGTGCGGCCACTCGGATGTCGCCACCACGACTCCCTTCATGTGGGCTCCACTCACCCCCCCGCATTGTGTTCATCCTGCGTTACCTCCTGCTCTGTGGCCCACAGTTACTGTCCTGCCAGCGCTGTCTTCCGACATTATTTCTCCGGCAGTGCTGTGCTCCACCATTATCATTCTGTGGGAAACATGGACCTGAGTTCCAGCACAGCCACGCAGCGCCGCCACTGCCATGGTGCAGTGAGTACGGGTCTGCATCCTGTTTCACATCTGAGAGTCCCGGGTCAAAAGGGTTGAGTGGGTCAGGATCATATTCACTGACCTTGGAATCGTAGGAATTAGGTGCAGGTGGGGCAGATGGCTCCACAAAATTGCGAATCACACAGTTCTTGAATTCAAGATGGCCGTTTCCTTGTTTTTTGGTTTCGGCATGCTTTTCGGTTTCAAGATGGCAGCCGTTCATGTTCATTTTGGTTCTGGCGTGCTTTTCTTTACGAGCTGCCATGACTATAGAGAAATGGCTACAAGCCTAGAATTTGCCATTTTTGGTGATATCAAAGAGTCTCTGTCCCATTGCCTGCCAGCTTTTAACAAGCATGGACATCTAGCCACGCAAGGCATGAAATTTAGCATCAGAGATGTCTTTATGCTGTCAGTGCAGGAGCCTTTTCATAAAATCCAGGCTCCACCTTTGCTCCAGAGAATTTCTACCTCCCATTCTTCCCTGCTGCTCTCCTGAGTAAGGTGTGATGCGTGTATTTTTTGGTTACTTTCCCAGAACTTCGTTTTTAAATCCGTTAGTCTAGCAGGGAGATGCTACCGGTGCAGTCTATGTTCTTCCACTGCCTTTTATAAGTCCCTGTTTGGACGCCATATGTAGAGTTGGGGAGCAAGGCAATGATCTCCTTAAGTAATGTTCAGAAAATCTTCTTATTAACATGAAAACAAGGTTTTCTATACTGTCCACTTGGGCAGTGTAGGCATGGTTTGGCTGTGCACCTGTCAATCACATGCCTTCCTATCCAATCACTGTACAGTGTCCATGCGTCTCGCTGACAAATCTCTGCCTCTCCCAGGAGACGTCTGGGCAGACCTAGCAGCCGTCTCCCACAGCACCACATAGAAGAGATCAGTGCCTGCCTCTCCTCTTCCCCTCACAAGGAAGTTGTACCTGCAGTGAGGTCTCCCCTCAGTCTCCTCTCCTCCAGGCTGAACAGACCAAGTGGCCTCAGCTGCTCCTCATATGGCTTCCCCTCAAGGCCCTTGACCGTCTTTGCTGCCCTCCTTTGAATGCTCTCTAACAGTTTAATATCTTTCTTATATTGTAGCAGTGAAAACTGCACACAGGACTTGAGGCGAGGCTGCCCCAGTGCAGGGCAGAGCAGGACAGTCCCCTCCCTTGCCCGGCTGGAGATGCTGTGTCTGATGCCCCTGGGACAGGGATGTCCCTCCTGCCTGCCAGGACACTACTAACTCATATTCTACTTCCCATCGACCAGGACCTCCAGGTCCCTTTCTTTCTAGCATCTCATTCCCCAGTCTGTACATCCAGGGCTGCCCCATCCCAGGTGCAGAATCCAGCACTTTCTCCTGTTGAACTTCATATGGTTGATGATTGCCCTGTCTTCTAATTTGTCGAGGTCTCTCTGCAGGTACTTTCTGCCTTCAAGGGAGTCTACAGGTCTCCCAGTTCTGTATCATCTGTGCATTTGCTCTAGTTTCCCTTCCAGTTCTGTATCCAGGTCATTTATGAAGATGCTGAAGAGCACAGGGCTTGCTGAACCCCACTAATGACTAGTCTGATATCACCCCATTTGAGGCAATCTTAGTTGATGTACAGGTTGGAAACTTTCATCCTTACACTGTTTAAATTTTAACATTAAAAGTTTAATAAAGTTGAAAATACTCTTTGCTCTGCAAATGATGCTGGCATGCATGTATGACATACTGAAATTAGCATTCAAGTAAGCTGTTTGTATATTTTTGTGTGTGTGATGCTTTAAAACCACACAGTATTAGTCAGCTTCTAACATTTAGAGCTAGATAGAAATAATGAAGTGAAGAAGGGTTCTTAATACAAAAGCAGAATACACAAGACCAGCCTGATTTTGGTGAGTTTTTATAACAAAAGACAAGCTGAAGGGTTGAAGAGAGCAGAGGAAGAAGAAAGATGCTCAGATGTGCAATAAACCTGAAGAAAGGCAATTGTAAGGGAGCATGGAAAAGAGCAACTAGTTGCACTGAAGCAAGGGTAATGACACCCAAACTGCTGGAAATCCTGACCATTTTCAGAAGATATTTTGGGATGTGCTTTAGCTGCTTATCATCCTCCCAGCATCAGCATTGGGCTGGTCTCAACATTAACTACCTCCATTGTTAAGGAGCAGTGGCTCCTCTGAAATCTGAAGATCAAGAAAAAATCCCTGAGTGAACAGGGATGACCAGCAGGTATTATTTTTCCTCCCCTTCACCTTTCTTCCAGCCTAATTTGGATTTTAACCAGACCTTGTGAAGGTCATTTTCTGTACACTGTTTTTCACTAAAGGACTGAAGGTGGGAACAAGCACCATGTACTTCCAGCTGAGTCTGAGATGGAGTATTTCAGGTGTTGCAATACCTTTGAAATGTAGACCTCCAGAAGTAACCAAGGACAGTGTTCTTTATGGTATAATGTTATTACATGTGACACTTCTTTGACAGACCTCTTTTATGTGCTTTTAGCCTATGGCAATATGTTATGGAGAGAAGAATTCACTGACATATCCAGGAAAAGAAATCCAATGCATAAAAAATTGAAATGACAAGGTTGACAAGGTTATTTTGTAGCTTTTGTTGCATTATGATAATAACTAACAAATTGTTATGCTGCATCTAAAACTTCTTAGGATAAGCAATGCCTTTTTCATTCATATTCTGTTCAGTACACTTCAACATTTGCTTTAGAATCTTTCTGCTCTTCTCCCAGTAGACTAAAATGAAGCATTTTGTAACTTGTTCACTGCGTTCACTCTCTGCAGTGTTGTGTTTTGGGTCCTCCGTGAGTGTTGCCATATTTTTGTGTTTGGTTTAGTTCTTAGATTGTTTATTTGTTTATGTTACCATCATACCCTCTAAATCCAAGAAGGGATACCAGAGCAGCAACTTCCAGGGATATTTCTCTAGCAAGAAACATTCTTTGTTTTCCTGTATACCTACACACTTCTCCTCCTATGAGCCCATTGCAGTGACTACTGTGCTTTCTCTGTCTTCCCACTTCAGAGATCTCTGTCAATCTTTCCTAGAAAAATACTCTACTAAAAATGAAGGCATACATGATCAGATCCTTGTCTAACTAGATTTAATAAATGGAGAGGAGTTGTGACCCCTTGAAGATGTCTGTTGAAGACGACTATTGTTGTGATTAGATATTTGCTTTTTTATTAATATGAACTTTCTTTTTTATTTTTTGTTTGTTTGTTTGTTTGTTAGACTATATAAAACGTTATAATAGAGCAACCTAGAAAAAAATATCACCATGAATGGATATTATTCACTGAATTTTATGGGACATTTAAATAAGCTTGCTTAAAATATTGCTAAAAATTTAAAGTAAAGTTACTAGGGTGAAAAAAATCAAATCTCTGAAATCACATGCGTAAAACCATAGACTCTGAAGATCTAGTGGTTCCTTTTTTTTTTTTTAACAATATGAAAAACCTTTTCCGTGCAAGACAATACAGAACTAGCTAACTCATAACAAGCTTCTGAAGCACTAACATATATGCCATATCTGTCTTGTGCCTGTAACATTTTGTAAACAACTGTGTTTGATGTTTGCTGTTCCTTCTTTGATCTTGTAAAAGCCGCCACAGAGATATGAATATGTTCAACAAAATCTGAAAATATTTCTTTGCTAGTTATGGCAGTCACATTGTATCGTTAGAAATTTGTTTTCCCCACTAATGATGCATCATTTCAAGTGATGTATTCTCGATAAGGGAATCACATTCACTTATGAAAGATTTTGCAGTTCAGAGATAAGATCAATAATTTCTCAAAGCATCATGAAAGAGCTGTACAATGCAACTGCACACACATGCACACAAAGAAAACAAACTGGAAGGATTATTTTAAATCAACTATTAAAAAGTCTTAACCATTGTCAGAAAAATCTATATCTGTTTCTGAACACTCTGCAGTTCTTTTTCCGTGAAAAATACACAGACAACACAGTGAATCTCTATTAAAATATCAGATAGCTTAAAATATTGCATACTGACTTTTTTTGTTCACATATGGCATTAGTCTTCACTTGTATTTCAGTCAATAAAAGAATTTTTTTTATATAAGATGGTTTTCTAATCTAAATGTGTTAGGTTCTGTTTTCCAAACATCCACTACTGGTCTAAATGGTAACACTAGTAAATACATCTGGAAATTTGCCTTTCTGCTATGCAAAGGGTTGTGTGTGTAGATAATACTCTGAAGGTAGAAGGAAGCATGCTGGCTGTTCAGCCTAACTGTGGAAATTAAGCAGGCTGTATGACCTCCTTCAGAAACCTTGAACTGAGCCTGTAATCTCTTCAGGAGTTCATCTCTACCACGGCGTGCTGAGAAGCTGATAGGGGGAAGCCAGCGTGAGGAAGTGAGGTTGGAGTAGTAAGAGCGTTGGTGATTTTCTGTGAAATAATTATTTAAAAAGACTTTTATGTGACTCTTCCATGCAGTGAAGAATAATTTGAAGTAAACAATGGAGACATGAGTACTGAAGGGCAGCTCCCATCCCTGAGACAGAAGATTGTGAGAAAAAAAGTACATAATAAACATAATGATTTAGAAATTAAAGTCTAGTGTCTACAAGCTCTTTTTATGTAGTATTACATCTCAGTAATTTCCAACAGAGTTTAGAAGATGTCTATTTCTCACCAGTACATTTATTTTAAAAATGAGAAGCAACCGAGCTTTTAACTGGAATTCAAGCTGAATATGCCCGTGTTGGTCTGATGCTTTTAAATTTGGTTTAAGTACTCCTGATTTGAGGAAAGGCAATAGATAGCAGTGGTGAACACGATTTTGATTAAGCCACTGGAGCTTATGAGCTTACAAGAATACACTTATTCTTGAAGGAATGGGTAGGATTCAAACGGCATGAGCATCACAAATTCCCTCTGAAGGTCTGGTGAACATCTTCAGACTTGGAGAAAAAAGATACCACCATTTATATTACTCTTCATGAAAGATTTTCACAAGAAATAGCTTAGAGATAGTGCCTCAATCCTTTTTCTGAATACAGAACTAGCTCCTTCTGATATAGTGGCTTCCAGTCATGAGATCTTCTTAATGTTGCCTCTAGGCCAGGTGTTGTCAGCATGAGGTAAGTGCATGAGAGGGAAGAATCACATTGAATAGAGATCAAATGTAATGGTGGGGTTAACTTTTACAAATTTATATGTAGGATAAGGTGGGTCTACTTTCACTGAGAATTATTAACTTAAAGAAAAAATGACTATAGAATGTGATAATGACATGGATGATGGGAGCCAAGAGAGCTTAAAGTGTGGACATCAATCGTGTGGTACTGAGTGCTTAGCTGTAGATATTTTGGTCCCATATACTGAATTGCAGTGTGGGGGGAAACGATCTGTAATGAAGAAATTTCTCTAGTGAATAATGTCGAGATAATACTGAGCAGTGTATTTATGCAATGGGGCTGCAAGTGGCCTCTGGGAGCTCTTACCAACCTTTGTATACATTCATGCTCTCCTAAGGATGTTATCACCTTGGGCTGCTATCCAGCAGTGTGTGTGAGAGAATAACTTTGTGCTCTATTGAAACAAGGAACACTACAGAAACAGCAGAAATATTTGACAAAGCTGTGCTGGAACATTCAGAGGGTGAAAGCTGTGAAAATTAGACATGTTTGCTAAATAGGTCTCCTCTTGTCTGAGTCAGTTAGAAAACCTGCCAACTGCCGCAGCTTATATGGCACAGAGACTTCAAAGATATCACTACTGTTAATTTCTCACCAAGCATGGAAACACCTGTAATTTGCCCAAACGAAAATGATGGTAGGAAAATGCTTAACCTTCATCTACAGTTCAGCAGCAGCTTTGGGGATCTACTTTGATTTAGCAATGATCTAGCTCAATGTTTCACAAGCTGGTGGTTTAGAACCTTACACAAAGGCTTTTAATTATCTTGAGGCATTTTTTCTTCACACTGGTATTATAAACAAATAGAGGTTTATAAATGCATGACAATGTCTGGAGAAGCTTGGGTACCTTTCCTAGTATCTATGACTGTTTTAAGAGCATTTAAAATAACAAGTGGATTTTAAACTTAGTAAAATTATAATGCTTTATCTTTAACTTAACAAAAGATCTATAGTTTGTGTTAATGTAATAAAAATAATTTTACCATTTATTTGTTAGTATTACATATAAGTAGATAAAATATTAAGCATGTTTTGATATTTTGAATGAAAGAATGCGAGATGAAGCTTCATGGAGATCGCAAAACTTGTGAAATGTGAAAATTTAATATTTCACAAGTCAAGTCACCTCAAACACTTGCATGTAAGCAAGAAAGTGCCTACAAGGAACAATTATACAGAAATCCCCAAGAACCTCTCCAGGAACTCAACATACTGAGGTGCCTTTCTAAAGCACCTGTACCCAAATACAAGCAGTATGGGAAAAAACCACACTGAGTTAAAGATCTGTGTGCAATTGCAGGACTACAGGTTCTTTTCGATCACAAAGGTATGGTGGGATGAGTCCCATGATTAGACTGTTGCAATTCAATAAACTTCTTTAATGAAATGGCTCAACTGGTAAATGAGGGGAGAACAATGGATATTGACTACCCTGTCTACAGTAAGGCCTTTGACATTGTTCCTCACAAACGAGCTGTTAAAGTGTAGGCTGGATGAGGAGAGAGTGAGGCTATTGAAAATTACCTGAGTGTCTGAGTCCAGAGGGAGGTGGCACAAAGACTAGCTGGAGGTTAGTGACTAGTGGTGTATCCAGGGACAAGTGTGGAATTCAATCCTGTTTAACAGGATCTTCATCATGGGCTTGCTGATGACACAGAGATGGAATTAAAGGGTAAGCCAGAGGGTCATGCTGCCATCCAGAGAGACCACGACATGCTTGAAAAATGGGCTGATAGGAACCTCATGTACTTCAACCATGAGGTGTGAAGTCATGCACCTGGTGGGAAAAAATGCCAGGCACCACTAAATTCTGGAGGCCATGCAGCTAGGAATCAGCTTCACAGAAAAGGCACTGGGGTCCTGATGAGCACCAGGTTTCACATCAGTAATGTACCCTTACCACAAAAAGAGGTGGAAGATATCTTGGGCTGCATTAAAAAAATATCAAGTTGAAAGTGGTGATCCTTCCCCTCTACTGGGCACTGGTGAGGCCACACCCGGAGTTCTTTGTCCAATTCTTGGCTCCCCAGTGCAAGAGAGGCATGGACATACTGGAGAGTCTCCAAAGACCACAAAGATGATGAAGGGGCTGGACCACCCTTCCTATGAGGAAAGACAGAGAACTGGAACAGTTTAGACTGGAGAGGAGAAACGTCAGAGAGGAACTTAGTATTACACATAGATAACCTGATAGGAGGCTGCAAAGTGGACAAAGCTGAGCTCTTTTCAGGGCTGCCCAGTGACAGGATAACAGTCAATGGACACAAATTACACATACAAAGAATGTTCCCACTGAACATCAGGAAACACTTTTTTACTCTCAGCTTGACTGAGCACTTGCACAGACTGCCCAGCAAGTTGTGCAGTCTCTGCCCTTAGAGATGCTCAAAAGCCACCTGGACATGGTCCTGGGCAATCATACTTAGGTGGCCCTGCTTGAGCGAGGGGTTTTGACCAGGTGGACTCCATAGGTGTCTTCTAACTTCAGCCAGTCTGTGATTTTGTGACAATACAGTGTCATCACAATTTCTATGACAGTCTGTAAGTTCAATGAAAGTAGAATACCTGAAAATAAAATGGGATCATTCAAATAGATTATAATGAATCAGAGACTGAGATGATTATAAATAGCATACTGGGGAGTTACAGTAGCTTTTCTGTAAATGAGGTCTCTGAGGAATTTTGATGTTGCCAAGACAAATTTGTTGTTTGCATCATAAATACTCAAGTTCTAGTTTGTAAGAAATGAATAGATTTTTGTAATAGAAACTATTTAACATATAGTTTGTTCTTTAGATCATGAAGGATACAGTATTTTGCCTAATATTTTATTATTTTTTTATTGTCGGGAGTGGCAAAACCTTTTACAAAACATATTCAATTGCTTTCTTTTTATCTAGCAGGTTCTAAAAGAAAAAATTAGTCCTTCAGACTCACTGTGGGTTGTTAAACCTCTATTCATCATAGACTTTCACTCAAACACTGCAGTTTTTTGTATTAGAATCGTACTCATAAAAGCTTTGATATGCAGAGAAATACTTAACTACTGGCATCTGAGCTACTATCCGCTGACATGTTCAAACTCTTTTGGGTTTCTTATTTATGCTGAGACCACTTTAGATCTCTCTGACAGCATGAAGTGGGCATATCACA
Source organism: Dasyornis broadbenti (assembly GCA_013397935.1). NCBI lineage: Eukaryota > Metazoa > Chordata > Aves > Passeriformes > Dasyornithidae > Dasyornis > Dasyornis broadbenti. Next base: position 1,285,540 of record VZRN01002596.1, on the reverse strand, counting down.
TTTGTATTCATTTTCAGGCTTCTTATCACTGCCAAGTTGTTGGAAAGTTGCCTTAGTTTTGATCTGTACTCAAAAGTCCTGTCAGGCATATAAAATACTAAATGGGAATCAGTCATAGTGCAGATACCACCCTTAAATATTGGGCTGAATTTTGAGAAAAAAAAACACTGCAAGTCTAAGTGGATGTCCTTATCAACCACCTTACATGAGGGAGGAAGTACCTATATCGTGATAACAAGTTTGGGTGGGTGCTGTACAATATGGTCTTGATGGCTTTGTTTTACATTTGAAGCTTTGTTCTCTGTAAAATTCCTAAAAGAATACTAAAGAAAAATGGGTGAACATTTAACTATGCAGGTAGGGCAGACTTGTAACCCTGCATATTTTATCTAGAAAGATATGGCTCTATTAGTTTGGTCTTTTATAAATATTTTATTAAATACTTACTATTAGAAGAAAATAATCCTGGGGATATTATCTTCTGTAAAAAGTGAGTTTCAATATATTGCACAGAACAGTGGCACTCAGGTTATGACTAAACCATATAAACATATATAGCTCTAATGGCATAAACAGGGAAGACTGTCTGAACATTTGCAGACTATTAGGTATGATGTAAAACACATTTTATATTCCCCAAGTGGGAACAGGATCCACATTTCAGATCAGGAAGAGAAGGCTTGCTTAGAAAATACAGTAATATTGTACAAGCTGCTTTCCCCCTCCTATTTTTCTTTCTCTTCTTTTTAGAAAGCGTATTTTTTCCCTGTCGTCACTTTTCTATGTAAGACCTTGCAGCGCTATGTACTTTCACAGCAGTTAAAAGTTGCACATCAGTAAAAAAATTTGGATGCAAGGAAGCTAATTTTCATAACAATTTAATTCAGTAAAACATAAGGGGTAGGGGACAGAAAAGGAAGAATATTATATCATCCCAATAAGTATTTAAAGAAACTTGTATGCGTGTCTCAGTAACAAAATAAAAATGTTCTAAACAGGAAAAAGAAACAAAACAAACAACCCTATGATTTTGTCTCAGTTCTTCAGAACATTCCCACATTTCATAACATGCAAGCACAACATATTAATTTCACTGGTATAGGTGTCTGTATTCCCATTCCTAATGAGATTTTACCTTGTGCAAACATTCTGGTATTGCTAGACTTTTTCAGCTGCTTTTTATTATCTGTTCAGCTATATCAAATTTCTACTTCACAGCAAATATACTTTATTCTCTCTCAATAACTTCCTTCATCATGTAGAAGAAACACATGTGAATGATTGATTACTTGAGGATCAAATATATGTCCCATTGTATGATTTCTAAGCAGTTTTTAAGAGACTGAGTGCTTTTTGATGTTTGTGTTACTTAGAGCTCTGGGCAACACCCGTCACTGTTATTCACAAGATGGATGGCTGTAACTGCTATTATGTCTACTGCATGCAGTTTCAGAGAGCCACTAATATAAATGTTGTATGGTTTATTGCTTCATGGAAAAATGAGCCTCTTAATGCAGCATGGCTCTGGTTATTCTTCATTACCTGAAATACTGTGGAAGAGTATGTCTAATGAGAATTATAGATTCAGTGCAGAGTGTACAAAATATAATTATCACTGTTTTCAGACTTAAAAGGGTCTTATTTATCATGTGCAAAAGTATTCAAGCAACATTAAGAAACTTCATTCCTACTTACTACACTGACTGCACAGAAAAATGTATAATTAATGAAGGAAACATAAATCTTCCCATTTCCATAGGTCTTTTTTGAAGCATTTGTTTGATAGTGAATGAATGTGAAACTTGGTGTGGGAACCTTATATCTATACACAATTATGGTCTATTTTCCTCGTGTTTCTGTCTATAGCTATGTACAATTGATGGTGACACATACAATCTTCTAAATGTAGAGAGGCTTTAGAACATGAGGAAAACTTGTATAATATTTTGTCCACTGTTTAAGTGGAGTGGGTGGTCTTTAGACCTGTTTTATCGTCCACAATAATGTATTCATTCAGAAATATGACTGTGCATGTCTATGTATGTGCCTTACAACAAGACCACTTCTCAGATGAGAGTAAGTAACAGATACTTATCATGTTCTAGAGTTATAGTTAGCATTATGGCCGTCCTATAGATCCTTTTGGAAAAATCCAGGGGACTTAAGTATCTTTATATATTTTCTTAGTAAAGTGGTACAAGCAAAAAGCGGAAAAAAATTGTAGCAGGTACAAGAGCATTTTGGTTAATGTGTTTTTGTTTTAATTACGTGCCAATCTTGGATTGAGTGTGACACAAATATCCACATATTCAATCATGGTCAGTAGCTTTTCAGAAGGACCAGAACAAAAAGACCTTAAACTGTTTAGAATTGCCTTTGGTTTAGCTGAGTTTTATAGTTCAGTTTTAATGTGGTCTTTTTTCACTTAGATTAAGCCCAGTCTTTAAGAGATATTCTCTTTAGTTGCTGGAGTTAATCTCTGAAATGAAAAGCTATGTAACTTCTACACAAGACCAGAATGTGTGACCGTGTTGTTAGCACCCAGAGAAGTTTACTGAGATTAACTTCCAGCTTTCCATGCTACAGAAAAAGTGGCAGGAGCAGGAGGAACTTTACCACATGATGCTAAGTGTCTCAACTTTCTCATAGATTTGAAGGTAATTTTCCTCTGATTTGTATAAAGGAGTTAGGCAAACAGAATAAAAATGCCTTTACATGGCAGAACTCTAGTCAGTGAGAGAGAGGGAAAATTTTCTGCCCATTAACTAAAGGAAGCCAATACTTGGGACAGGAAAAGACCAGATTCCACTCTAAAAATTATTTATATAAAAATTGATACAGTAATTAATATTATAATAATAGCTACAGCAACAACAATAAAGCTTAGATTCTATAACCTGTGTGAATATTTATATTTCACATTATCTATCTGTCACTCATCTTATGCTAAGATTATAGCCACTGATTATATTGTCATGTGTTCTCCTCCTGTCTCTTGCCATATGATCAGTGAATTATTCCATGGAATGATGAATAACTTATTGGAAAAAGTATTGTGAGACCTATTTAGAATATTCTTTAATATGGTAATTGATTTGCTGTCCATGTCAACAGGTACTAAATGCCTCCAACATCATGCATGAGCTGCCTCACTGCAGTGACAAAAGTTAGGTGACACACAGGAGTTTAAATCCTCTTCTAATACAGTCATTACATATTAAAATAATTAATAAGCACAGTATGAATTTTAAGGAACTGAAAACAAATAAATATAACTGTGCTGAACTGGGGAATTTGTGTGTGAATATGTTTTGAAGTTTTTGTTTCCTCAGACATGCAGTACACATAGCACAGGTTTATGAAAAACCTTGTGATCTGTTAGTCTGTCAGTAACCTTAATAATATGTTTACAGACTTTTTTCCTTCAAGGCATTAAGGTCAAAATTTCATGGATTATATAAAAAGGAAACTGTTCTCTGTTTATTGTTTTTATGATCTCTTTGGCTTTTTCTTTTAGCTTTAGATGATCTCTGGCCAGAATAACTTTGAATATCACAGAGCTAAGAATGTTCTGCATTAACCTCATTGCACCCAGTGAATTTACTTCTACTTATACCAGGTAAGAAACAGATCTATTGTACCAGGAGAAATTAATATGGATGATTGCATTATTTTTAAATGGATGTAGGGCTTATGCCCAAACTAATAGAGGAGTGCTAAATCACTGAAACAAGATAGCAGTTCTCTCTACTTTGATTAATAAATCATACAAGCATGTGTACCTGTCTAGCTTTTCAAAATCAACAGCAGAAGAGTAACCAGCGGTATATTGGGGGAGAGACAGGGAGTGACAAAACAAAAACCTTAGTGGTTTGTCACTCAGATCTATTCATTTATCCATAATTACCACAGAACCCTGTTCACTGGTGTTGCTGATACTTGCATCACAAAGCACTATGGAAGAGATTTATATAACAACCTAATAAATGAGAATTTCCAAGTGAAATTGGCTCTTTTTTCCCTCCTCTAAGCAGAAAAAAAATGCAAATTCAGATGATAAATCTATTGAATGAAGTCACTTTACAGATGTGTTAAATCAAATTAAGAGCACTTTTATAATATTGAGCGAATGGCAGCTGTACAAAATTACTCATTTGTAAGCCTCATCTATTATATTTAATTTTGCTGACTTCAAGTACTTAATTTACATTTGTTAAACCAGCTAAATAATGTAGGAGGCGGTACGAATGGTATGTTTGTTCATACTAGAATTTATCATGCAACTTAGGATACAAGTGTTTTGCCTACTTCGTCATTTCCTTCTTTTCTTGACAGCTTTAATCAATGAAATGGAATTGCTAAAAGGTATTTTTAACACTTGTATTAGAGCTGGAATCTGCTTCTTAAAGGGCAATCAGACTGTGGTAAAAAAATCTCATCAAAACCCACAAAAAATAGTAGAAATTACAAGACTGTTTTAACTCTTTTGGTTTCTGATACCTCAGAAATGATGTCAGCTTCTTGACCTTATCCTGTGGGTTTTCCGTTTCTTTGGAGCATGCTCAATAGAATTAAAAAGTTGCACAATACCATTACTATTTGTATGGCTGCTGTTGAAACTAGGAGAACACATAATCTTTCAGGTTCTTTTTCCTGTGATATATTCACATTTTAGGATGATGCATGTCATGGTTATTTTTGGACTCTGCAGGGTACCAGCCATATAGATAGCAGGTAGGCCTCTCCTGTATTAGATTAAAATTAATTCTGGTGCTGGAGTCTGCTGGGAATACTCAGGTGCTAATATTTTATTGACCTTAGTGGGAAAAAGGAAATGGTTTTTCTGATATGCTATTAGACCTGGTTTTCAGGTTTGGTTGGAGTATATAAATTGAAGAAAACTGCATTAAAAAAAAGAAAAAAGTAGTGCTCTTAGTATATAAACACAAACTCCTGTCACAGATTTTTCTCTTCAAGAAATTCTTCCAGCAAAAATACAGAGATTTAGTTATTGCTTAGCAGAGGGAAAATAAGGCATCCATTGAAGACAGAACAAATTACCTTGACATATTTGGGTAATGGCATGGGATGGTTACCATTTTTCTGAGGTTACTTCTGCAAATTGGCTACCTGAACATTTTATATAAGAACATAGAAATACCTAGAGGTAGTTTATGAAGTTAGTAGGTCTCAGTGTTTCTGTTTTCAAAGTGATTTTTCATTCTTTCCTAAATTCCTAATATTTTACTTCCTTTGTGGCTCCCACCAAGCACTTAGTTACTGTGTGACCATGCTACCATCACAGCTCCAAGATTACTCACAAAGGGTGACTCCAGAAACCATGATGATGTATGAGGTTAGTGTTATTCTTACTCATGTGTAACACTTCTCTTGTTACAAATTATATCGGACATCTTAATTTCTTCAACAAAATGGCTGCCAAGCATTAGAACAGGCTGCTCAGGGAAGTGGTGGAGTCCACTCCCCTGGAGTTACATAAAAGATGCAGAGATGTGACCCTTAGAGACAGGATTTATTGGTGGGTTTAGTCGTGTCAGGTTAATCGTTGGAGCTGATGATCTTAAAGGTCTTTTCCAACCTAAATAATTCTATAATTTTTATCCCACAGTTTGTCTCATAAGGGCCTTTTGCAATTGTGCAGTTAGCTCTTGCCTCAGCTACAACTTTCATATTGTTATATCACTAATATAGCTGTATATATTTTAACATTAATAACTTTCGTGTCACCATCAAAATTTAGGCTTACTCCTTACTTTTCCAGATAATTTTTGGATGTTTTGAACTGCACAGGACTCATCATGTGCTCATCTGCATCTCCACTGTGGGCTTCTTTTTTAAGAAGTACTACACCCACTACAATTGACTGTTTTCTTCCACTCTCTTAGAATCTTTTTGTTTAGACTAGGACCTTTATTATGCCATGGCTGATTAGTTTTCCTCCAAAGCCCTGGTAGGTTATGCAGAGCAGATTTATCACGTACTTGCTGATCACATCAATGAAGGACAAGAGGCTGGTAGAACAGTAATTTCCTTTGAAGAACTTTTACTGGCTCTAGCAAAGAAATATGTATTCATCCAGTTCACTAATTCTGTCCTTTTTATTGAAATGGCAGTAGACAAAGTGAAATGTATGTCAGTTTGCTGCTAATCAACATGAAAACCTACTGGATGGTGTTAATCTTAGTGGATCTTAGTACTGTAACTGATAAAACATTAGAAATGTACAGGAGTTTAGAAGAACATGAGCAAGTGACATACATACAATGCAAGCTGATGTGATCAGTTACTCTGAGTTAAATAGTATAACAAGAAAGCACCACAGACAAGAAATTTCAAGTGTGTGGAACTGAGACTTTTCATTTTTTGAGTTTTAGAACCAGGCTTAACCAGAACCAACTGACTCAGACAAGTACTTCTGTAAAACGGGTAAAATACTAGTATAAAGAACTGGGGACTGAGGTGGCACAACTTCTGCTCTTTTTTCTCCCACAGAAGAAATCTGAAACTTACATTTATATAGCAATAATATGTGATTTCTTTATGTATTCTTCTTATCTAATCTACTTGCTTAATACATGGCTACATGATAAACTTATAGATTAAGTGATTTGTAGTTTGCTCTCATGATTGTTTTATATCTCTGGGATTAAGTTTGAGAATCTTGCTCGGTCTCTAACTATCTGGAGAGGATTCAACAGGCAATTTACATGCATGTGAGTAAAATGGAGTTCTTGTGGGTAAGAATATCTGAGACATTTAGTGGGTCAATATTGGGAGGGTAAATGAGAAAACATAAGATTTGATTATTATTTGCATTTTCTTCTCAACTGTTGTTTGTGAATCCTGCTTATCAAATTGTAGTCTTCCTTGCTAGGACTAACATTCTGAATCCTGGTAAAGTGTTTATGGTACAGTAAGTCTCTCATGGATCCTGACTGGACATTTTAAGGGGATGCTGAATATAAGTACAAAATAACAATACTGCTTGTGTTGACAAACCTATACCTGAAGTTATGCCAGACACTAATCTGAAGTCTCTCAATTAGTGTTTTTCTCAACTTTAGAATGTTTGTATTACTGACATGAATCTTCTGTGTATTTTCATTGATGTATTAAACACAGAGGGAATACAAATTGTGACAAATCTATTGTCTTCAAGAAAATCTGCACCGTGTGGTGATTTTTTCTAAAGCTTAATCAATTGCTTGTTTTGACTTTGATTTCACAACAAGTATCTTGGTATCTCTGCACAACCCTGATGCTGCCACAAGTAGTTTTAATAGACAAGGGAAAAGCTAATTGGGGATTTCATAATACATTTTCAGCTGTCAGTTTGAAGGACAGTACAGAAAACCAACTCCACTAAAAGCTAACTTAACGTAGCTTTCAAGATTCTGAATTTTATTTCAGGGGTGCTGCTGGAGTTTGCTACCCACAGAAAAGAAAGGTGCAGCCAGGCATACACACATACAACAAAGCTGAACAAAGAAAGAAAAGAGAATAAAAGAAAGAGAAAGATAATGTAATACTTCCAAGAAATGTGGATGCCATCTTTTTACAAAAATGTATGTACATGCTATATTTGATTCATATATTTTGAAAAACAGCCATCTGGAAGTTTTGTGATATAAAATGGGGCATACGAATGCTGGTTTCAGATGGCAGTAAGAGATAAAAAAAGGAAAGATAAAACCTCAGACAAAGAAGAATGAAATATTTTCAATATTTGTGTTAAATAACAAAAAAATATGTCACTTAAATATATAAAAAGACGGTTAAATCTCCACAGAACTGATACATTGCGATTAAAATTCTCATCTTTGCCAAAGCAGTTCTATTAGTATAAATGCCAGTTAATGGTGTGGTTTGTTTCTGTTTTTTAAATTTTAATTTAGTATTCTTTTATCAATGAGTGTTTTTGCATAAAAGTTCTGTTTTTGTTTTTTAATTAGAAATAGTGTATTTATAACCATACCTTATTTTATGAAAAGGATTAAGCTACTTGTGATTTTTCATTGCTGCTAGGTTATCACCAGGAGCTGTCAGCACACATAAGCTGACACATTGATTATATCAGCATGATTAGTAACAGTAAACCCTAGTTTGTGGTCAGGAGTTCCTCATCCTACTCCTACATGTACAGCCAAATGAAAGGACTGCTGCAGTAGTGCAGAACTTCACACCTGTCAGCCAGGTTCTGCTTGATATAGTCTCCTACGAATGCACTGCTGCATTCAGGCCAAGTCTATAAAAACAGGTTCCAGAATTATGAAATACTGTAAATCTGAAATTTAAGACCTGTAAAAATCTTTGAGGATGCTTGAAGTAATGAGTCAAATCAGTAACAACCAACCAAAGAGCAGAAAAAATAAAACTCTGACCCCACAGAGGGCAAATAGGGAGGCAAGAAGTCAGTAGGGTGTTTCAAACACTTAAGTGAAGCATTTTAAAGCCAGGGAGTCATAGAATGTTTTGGGTTGGAAGGGACTTTAAAGATCATCAAGTTCCAATCCCTTGCCTATGCAGGGACACCTTACACTAGACCATGTTGCTCAAGGCCCCATCCAACCTGGCCTTGAACACTTCTAAGGATTGAGTAAGCACAACTTCCCTGGGCAATCTGTGCCCATGCCTCATCACCCTCTGAATGAAGAATTTCTTCCTAATATTTAATCTAACCCTGTCCTCTTTCAGCTTTTAAACCATTACCCCTTTTCATGTCACTACCTTCTTTTTATAAACCCCCTTAAGGTATTAGAAGGCCTCAATGAAGTCTCCCTGAAACCTTCTCTTCTCCAGGCTGAACAACTCCAGCTCTCTCAGCCTGTCTTCACAGGAGAGGTGTCCCAGCTCTCTGATCATCTTCATGGGCTCCTCTGCACCTGCTCTAACAGGTCCTCATCTTTCCTGTGCTGAAGACAGCAGAGCTGGATACAGTGCTCTAGGTGCAATCTCATGAGGGCAAATGACAGGTGGGATCTGTGTCCCTGGAAGGTTGATGCATTTCTTGCTCCTGTGTTCATGTAAGGTTAAAGTCCGTGCCCTAGAGATGATAAAAATCTTCCTGATAAAATGACAAAGAGGGATTACACTGAATAGAAAAGGACATAAAATTCAAAGATTTCAAGAAGAAGGGGAGGATGGAATGTGAAAGGGTGGAAGAGTAGACTTCTGGGAGAGAGGTACTGTTATGAGAGGTAGGACCTCTCATAACAGAGACAAATGGTCTGGACCCTTTGTACACATCAGCTCAGACACTGCATTGACATCTGCATGAGACAGTGTGATGAGATCTCTCAGCTGTTTAAAGTAGAAGACTGTGGCGGCTAAAGGAATGTGAATCATCTGTATTTCCGATACCTAGTAACATTGGCAAGGACGTTATTGTGTATTGACCAATGGCCAGGCATTGGGAGGCTTTTAAAAATGGAGGTGTGAAAGATGCAAAAAGTTAGGTTTAGTACAGACAAATAATGTCATCTTCTTCTAGTCAAGACTGTTAGAAAAAGACTGTTTTGAGTATTTTCAGCATTGACTGAAAGAAGTTTATCAGCCAGGCAGGGAAGCCTTAAGACTTGTCAAGAAATTTAAGCATACATTTCCTGAGGTATGCTCAAGTTAGATACTTGATAGAGAATTTCTATAAGAATACATGGCCCAAAGTTTGTCAGAAGAGCATAATTTTAGACCACTAACAATTTGAGCATATCTAATTTAATCTAATTATTTAATCATTATTGAGGATTTGGTGTTCACTACTGAGTTTGTGCTGATTCTTACCTGACCTGTTAGTACATGAATTAAAGTTGCTTTATCCTTATCTCAGAAATGTGATTTTTGTTTTATTAAAAGAATTAAGAGGCATACATGCAAAATACCATGTATGCAGCAGAAATTTCTTGCAGGATAAATGAAACTGGGAGGGCGAGGGAGTGAGAGGCAGAATTTGGAGTTCTGATTCAGATGAAATTCAAGTTAATTAAAAATTCCAGCTGACTTCAGTGCAACAAAAATCTGCACCTTCAAAAGGGATAGAGACATGTAATTCTGAATATTGAAGCTTTATTTTATTATTTGAAAATAGGATTAAAAAAAAAAATCTGGAACACGTTTTCATTTCAAATGACAGCCTTTTTATTCACCTTTTTAATGCAACTTGTGTTACTAAAATGAGCTACTATTGACAACTTGGGAAATTGGTGTGTGTACCTGGTATAAGTAGCTTTAAATATACTTTTTTAACTGCTTCCTTTAAAGATCTTAGCTATCACTGTCACAAGGTAAGCACTTAAAATGCTTAATAAGTGAGCAGGAGTCAGTCATTGTGGGTGGTCAAGAGATCTATCGTACTCCCTAGGGGCAATTTCTGGCTCTAAACAGCAAGTCTTGTGGTCTAAATCCTCTATAAAATGTAGGAATTTAGGAGTATGAATTTAATACACTGTATCTACTGGTTCTTAAGAGAGAGAGATGTGAAATAAAAAGAATGTAAAGGTTTCCAGGCTATCCGTCATCTCCAAGGTACTTGCTATGTTTTTAGGGTCAATGCTTTTTGTTTTAAGAAGGAAGCTGACCTATTCTTAACATTTAGTAAGTGCCAGATATTCTCATTATTTCTGCCAAGAAAGCTGATGCAGTGTATGAACTCTTATAGTGGTTTTCCAGCCAAAAGTGGATTGATAGCACTTAACTTTTTTGTAGGAATTAACCTTTCTTGATTTTGGTTCTGCACACTACAGGGAAAATATGAAATGGCAAAGCAGAGGGAACAGGGTGCGGAGAACCAAACCCCAGACCTCTGTGGGAGATTTGAACAAAAATATTCTTCTTCTGGTTATTGTAGTGCATACAGAATGTAGATCATCATTTTGAGTTGCAGCTCTTTGCAAAAAAGTGTATTTGTAATGCAATGTGTAATAGCATAGACACAAAATATCTTCTAAATGGCTTATTAAACACATTCTCAGTTAAATAGCTGTATTTTAAAAAATTCTCTTCTATTGACACCTCATTAATAATTTTCACTTCAGATCCATCCTTCATCTGTACAAGTTCAGAGATAGTTCCCATTCTTTTTTGAGTCTGTGCTGGTACAAGAGACAATGGAATGCAGAGAGAAAGCAAACATTTGGCTCTGCAGACCTTTCTACCACTTTTGAAGCACATAAGAAGGAAATGCTGAGACTAACTTTTAAAAGCCTAAAACAAAGAGTGTGCTAAGTATTCATCTGGACTGATGTGAGTGAATTCCTGAATGAATTCCTGAATGGAGAAAGAGGTAACCTAAGAGGGGATTAGTTAATAAAAAAAATGTTATGAATTTTATATTAAAATCGCTTAGTCACTATAAAAATCAAAATTTGGAATATTGTTTCTATAGACTAGGTTTTGTAGAATTCAATTTTGATCATGCTATTATAAAAAGAAACAATTAATTGAATAAACCCAAAACTTTACATTGTTTTCTTGGGATTCAGCAAGAGCTTGCTTTCTTGTTTACTCCACTCTGCATATTTAGTCATAAGTTAATTTTAAAAAGTTCTAAATTTAATTATGATCAGTGATTTTGTGTGACTAAATTAAGTAAATTGAACCGTATTCTACTGTAAAAAATGTTTGTTTAATTAATTGTGTTTGAATTGTATTTGGTTTATATTATCAGTGTTGATTCTATGCTGTTAAATTTTTTATAGTTCAGAATCATGTATTATTAACCATGTTGCAATCACTGTGAAGAGTATTGTTACCGAAATGAAGATGCTGACTTTGGTGTCATGATTTTCATGTCTAGAAGCAGCAGTGCAAGCTTCAGTAATATTTATAAATATAAATAGGTTGCAAAAAAATGTAAGGCATCATTTAAATGAATAATTCTCTATTCTGTGCCTTGTAAGTGAAGCTGTTTAGGTTATAGTTAGCAGAAGGTTTAACTTGATTATAACACAGGTTTTCTGGGAATGACTGAAATACAGCATGACTTTGTTTTCAAGAATTGAACTTCTCTGTCCCCATCAACACTATGGAGAGAAAAGAAGGGAACACCAAATTTCAAGGAGTTGTCCCATCTTCAAGTGTGCAGGCGAGCTCTGTTTTGCCTAGCAGACCAACATATATGTTTAAGTCATATTATAGTGTATTCTTCAGTGTTTATTTATTTTTGAAAGTTGCAGCCTTTTGACATGACTTCATGATGCTGAGCTCATTATCCTAAATCAGACACAGAAAAGTTAAAAAAAAGGGTTTGCTGTCAATTTTTTTCGTCAGTGAAATTTATTGTGTAATGTTTATTCTGTTATTTAAAGATAATGACAATTGCAATTTCACATTTTGAATTAATGTGAATTTAGAGTTCTAGTTCTTAGCTAAACAATCCTATAAATTCTACTCTGTGCCTGTATTTTACATTTAGGCTGAGGCCCTGTACAACTAATGAGTGAAACTGGTTTTTGGTGAAGGTTCTGGAACACCACTTGGTTTTGTTTTCTGCTCTGCAAGAACAGCCTTGGCTTTTCACACAATTATAGAAAAAGATAGCGGCTTATCTGCTGATTTAAAATGTGCCTGCTGTACAATATTAGAAAGATGTCTTCATGCTGTGAAATATACACTGTGGATCCACTTTCAAATGGGTTGTCTTGGAGGGTGCTCTTCCTTGAAAACAAATAAATGCCACAGCTTGTCTCTTGCTATGGGATCACCTTGCCTTCTGGAATACAGAATGCATGCATGCTTGAATAGTAAATTTTTCTAAGATTGTTTTATAAGGTGCTTCCTTATTGCCACCGCCTTTTCTCCAGGCTAAGCAACCCCAGCTCCCCAGCTCCTTGTGAGTCTTGAAGTCCAGACCCCTCACCAGCTTCATTGCTCTTTTTTGACCTGGAAGTACTCAAACTATGAATGTAAACCAACTGAAACTATATGTGAACAATGACGAGCTCTATATCAGCCATCATGCACAAGTAAAAGATGCACAGATCTTCCTGTGCAGCTTTCTAGATGTTAGTTCAAAATGACACTGAGTAATCTGAAATTGTTGGAAGACTGAAATGATCACAAAAATTGGTTAGAAGCACTGAATGTTTGAAACACATGGTTTAGGAAGGTTAGATAGACTTAGGTACTTGAATCTGGTAAGGAAAAAAAGCAAGAGAGAGCATGGAGAATATGTGAATCACAAGTGGCAAGGAGAAGGTAGAAAGTGTGTGATTAATATCTCTGATAACTCAAGAACCAGTGAGTTCAAAATCAAATTATTGTGTTTCAGGCTTAAACCAGTAATAAGATAAAGCATTTTTCATCTGATGGGTCATTTAAATTTTTTGCCAAAGAATGTTGTGAAGCTCAAAAATATGACCTCAAAAGGGATTAAACAAGCCCATAGGCAGGATCCATCAGGCATTAAACATCTATGAAATATGATGCTTTGAATAAAGCCTCTAGCTCATGTCAAAAACTGATGGAAAACATACCCCAGGAAAACATACCCAAGGAAAACTTTCTGCTTGCTGTTTCCCATTAGTTCCTTATCAAGTGCTTAAAGATTTCTGGTACTTAATGAGAACATTTCTGTTAAAAACATACATATAGGCAGTTGCTGAGTTAACTAAAACTGCAGAGAAAAAGATAACAGAAGAGCCCACAGTGGCGTGATGAGGAATAGAAGTGACAATAATTTTGCCAATTTTATCCCTTTCTGCAGGAGGTGGAAGACAGAAAACCCTCAGCTTTTATTCTGGAGCTTGATATTTAAAACCTCTAATGTACATGCTAGAGTCTTCAGTCATAAAGTTACTACATCTCAGGAGTGAGGTTTTCGGACACTGACCAGGAGCACGTATACCTATGACCTGAACAGATAACATGGATTTTAAGAAATCCTTTCCTGAAATAGTATTTAAATATAGATTTTTTTTTTTCGCTCTATTATAAGGTTAGTACAGCTTACAAGGCGTCTTACAACTTCCCAAGATCATTGCCTATTGAGTAGCAAGCTCATGCCTCTTCTTCTAGCTGATGTGAGTTTCATGTCCATCCATTTAATGGTTATCTCTATCAATTTTGCCAAGCCAATCTAATTTTCTGCATTGTTAATGGGTTTCCTTCTGGAAGTATGAAGAATAATTATGCATAGTATCACTAAACTGGCTTTTGTCCATAGAATGTAATACTTTTTGAGGTCATTTCAAAGAAAACACATAAGATTCTGGACAAATAATGGAAACCTAGTTGCATATTGTATCTTAGGCTTGCCATCCCCCTCAAGTCAATCATGATTTAGATAAGACTTCAAGCTGAGCTTTGTGATTTCTTGAGGATCAAAGTATCACCTACTTGCAGCAAACCAATCATTTTAACCTTATTTTTCTACATGGCAGACCTTCTGAATGACTTTGTTTCTCTAATCAGGTTGCAAAAAGTTCACGTCTGAGAATCCAGCTACTGCACTTGAGAGCTTTTCTAGCATATGCATTTGTTTGAGTCTCCTGTGTGGTCTCTTGCTCTTATCTATTTGATAGATCCCTCCTGATATAGCTGGAGACTTATACACTTGTGCGTATACAATATTTGCAAATATATTTTGCAAACATATATTGCAAATATATGCCCAAATATATTTCTGGGATTGTTCTTTTAAGAAAGTCAAGAAATATTCCAGAGTTACCATTTTGCCCTGCTTCAAGAAGCCAAAGTTACAAAAGAGAACATTTTCATGCCAGAGTCTCCATATAGCTGCTTTTCAATCTATTTAAACAGTGAAAATTTGTTTTAGATCTCAGCCCTATGAATGCATACGCATCCAACTTTGAACTTGTGAACAGTATCATTAGGTTCAGACAAAGTCATTTTCATGCATTCCTTTCTGACAGCCACTGTGATATTAATAAATGTTCCTGTGTGTAGATTTAGAAAGAAGACATCAAAGAACTTGCACAACACAGTATGAATAGGCACAGTACTTTTGGCAACCATATAACCAGCATTCATTTCCAAAGCAATAAAAATATGGTATGAATATGTTTAAAATGTTTGACTTTGTATAGTGTCTCTAAATTGAAGTATAGTGCCAAAATTAAATAATTTTCTGAAATCAAAAGTGTTTTGTTTTTCATTTAAACAAAATGAAAATTGCCATTATCTCATTATCAATTGCTCAGTTTTCAAGTACACCTGGCAATTGAGTTCATCTAGCTGGTTTAGCAAATTAAAAGACTACCTCTGTGACATCTATCCTTCTCTATCTATTTATAAAATATCATCTGAGACTATAAAGTGTAGTTTAAGACATGAAATGATATTATGCTGCCTATCCTGGTGCTCCAAAAGCAAATAAAGCAAGAAGAAAGAAGTGTATTTGCAGTCTAAGTAGAGCCGGTAGGTTTAGTTTTACGTTCTGTTATTTCTGTAGTAGTTGTAGAGAATCATCAGTCTGTGATGCACAGTGATACAAAGCTACTGTGCTAAGGGACTAATTTCAGTTCATACTGAAATCTGTTAATTGCTTTCAAATTGATAATCTAGTAATCAGTAGAGTGAAAGGCTATATGGGTCATTGTAATTTCAAATGTCATATATGAAGCTGGATTGTTCCCCTTTAGAAGTCAGGAAGCTTTAGTGTCAGCCAAATGAATCAGTTTGTACATAGATTAATCAGATGTTATGTGCTGTAATTTACCCATTTAACATAAGATCTTTGGCATACTGCTTATATCTAATGTAAGGAAATGAGACCCAACACTAAAAATCGTGTCTTTCTTGTTTTTTCTGGAATGTACTTACACACATATTTAACAATAAATTTCATTGGCTTTTTTATTTTGTTGGTTTTTTTTTTTTTTTTTATCCTTATTGGGAAAATAATTCTAAAAAATGTTGAAATTCATGAATTTTTCAGAATCAGAGCATTATGATGAAAGAGCAAAGGGTAACTTCAGGGAGAATTTTCCCTGTGTGTGCACTGTAGGATTCGGTAAACAATTTCCATTTATGAACCCCATTCTCATTATGATGTTTTATGTTTTGAGAAAATGCTAACTGCTAACTATAATGTATGAAATAAGGTAAGTCTGAAACAAACTCAAATTTTAGGAAACAAATATCTAATGAGAGTTTCTCATTAAATGTAGGAGTTAGCATAAAAAACCAATATCTAGTATTTCATCAGCAGAGCAAAAAGCTAATTAAGAATTAGCATTGTCTTTAAAGTTAGAAATTATTGCACCTGTCATTGCTTAAAGAATACATGTTGTCTCGCCACACTACATTCTGAATTGTACCAACTAAAAATGAATTGAATTCTGATATTCTCAAACAATACTGTTTTTTGTATCGACTTTGGTGTGGAGGGGAGTTAACATCTTATTTCAGCACTATGCAAAAGATCACCGATTTCTAATCAATATGAATTTATGGAGCTCTATTTAGAATTGTAAATGTTTAAACCTGTAAAGCAACTCAGCCCCACATAGCTGCTCTCTCAATCCCCCCAGTGCAATGAGGGAGAGATTAGCAGGGCTAAAGTGAGAAAACATGTGGGTTGAGATAAAGGAAATTTGATAGGTAAAGCAAAGGCACATGCACAAGCAAAGAAACACGAAGGAATGTGTTAACTTCATCCTATCGGCAGGCAGATGTTTAGCCATTTCCAGGCAAGCAAAGCTTCTTCACATGTGATGGTTATTTGGGAAGAGAAATGCCAGAACTCCCTTTTTCTTCACCCCATATTTTATTACTGAGCACAATGCCATATTTTGTGGCATTTAGGTTCAGCTTCCTCTTTGTTGCACCTTCCAACCTCCTGTGCACCCCCAGTCCACTTACTGTCAGAACAGGAAAAAATTAAAAGGCTTTGATGCTGTGTAAGCACTGTTCATCAACAGATAAAACATTCCTGTGTTATCAAGACTGGTTTACTCACAATTCCAAAACATATCCCATACCAAAACCAGTACAGAATTCAGTGGTTTGTGGGAAATTCCTTTGCTGAAGGTACTGCAGTCCTCTGCAAAGCCTTACAATTCAGCAATTCAGTAATTATATAATTGTAAGGCTTGGTGCTGAGGGACATGGCTTAGTGGTGGACTTGGCAGTGCTGGGTTAGCACTTGGAATCAGAGATCTTTTCCAGCCTAAAGGAGTCTATGATTCTATGACTGTGATTTTAATTTTTTTAAATTTTCTATTTTTTACACAACATCTATGACACCAATTAATGTAAATCTGTGTCTACATGTTTTTCAGGCAGGCAGCTAATTGGTACTTAATCAACTATACTAGGAAGACCCACAAGTACCAGTGGATGGAAAACTGCACACAGCACAGTACATTTTTCCTACAGCAGTGTGTGTGTATAAGCAGAAATATTTAAAAATCATCCTCAAATGCCCATAGAGAAGATGGTAAATGATTAAAGAGCTTGGAGCTTAAAACAAAAAAGAGAAGCAAATAGTTCTATTTTCCTTGATGAAAACTGAAAAAAATGCCAGCAAGTATTATCTAAAGTTGACATTGTTTAATAATGACCACAGGTGTCTAAGAAAGAGAGCAATAGTTTTAATTAGAGGAATTTGGAGGCTACTTTATCTGCTATAGGTTTTGCTTGTTTTTCACGAAGCACATTTAGTTAGGATTACCTGAAACAAAATACACATTTCTAAAATAAGTGTAAAATATGTGTATGTGGATAATTATGCATATAAATATGTATTTACATATGTAACTACATCTGTCAGTAACCCGAATAGCTTTGGCTTAATGCTAATACCTCTATGGGACTTGTCTCTGACTCATATTTTAATGTGGCTTGATATTCTTCTAACTTTGAAGAGTTGTTCTTTCTCTTTTTTTTCTTGTTTTGGTTTGTTGTTATGTTTTTCCTTTAAAATACCTATTTAATATATAGAGAGTAGGTGACTGGCTGAAAATCACATTTCTATAATTTTACTGTTTCCCATATATAGACTCTAAGTGTGGTAGAGGAACTTTCAGAAACATTTTAAATTAGTAAATGTCCTAAATGTTCATACATTAGCAACATGTCCTCATAACTCAGCAGAAATAAAAGCGTATATGCCTGTATAAGATAAAATACACATGTATATCCAGTGTAAGTCACACACATATTTAATATCTATTGGTTGTTGGACAATAAGTGAAAATAGAAACCAGGATTTTATGGCTGGTAGCTTTTGTTATATCAAATGACAAAATCATAACTCCAGTTCTTGTGTTCTCCACTGTATGCTGGAGACAGTAGCAAAAAGTAAAAATGCGTTTTTATGAAGATACTTACACAAACCTCACAACAGTACCTCACAGTCTCGGATGAATTTGTCTTCCAATACTACCATGAAGCAGAGAAGTAAATTTATCTTCTTTTCACAGACGGGGACCTGAGGCACAGAGAGGCTAAAGCCCAGATTCAGACAATCTGAATGCCAGCTAAATCTCAAAGTCTTGTGTTTCCAGTTGGCTAGGTGCCTCTGGCGCAGTGTCCAAGGTCATATAGGACGTCTGTGGCAAAACTGAAAATTGAATCTAATTTTTTCTCATCCCAAAGTAGGGCTCTAAATCACAGGACAATTGTATTTTAGGGATGTCTTTGTACCACCTGGAAATGAGGGGTAGCTTCTACCTGTCTGGTTTACGTCTGTTCCTCAGAATTACTTTCTCATCTTGAAAGGTCCCAAATATGCAGGAGTAGTGTAGCTTAGAAATTTCTAAGTCACAAAATTCAACCAAGATACATTCAGTATCTGTGCAGTGAATTGATCCCAGCTAACAGAATACAGTGGCATTTGCATTCCAATTACATGGAAAACCATGCTGTTTGCACAAAATTTGCATTTTCCAAATACTCCCCTCTATAGCATGCAGTTGATCAATCTGAAGGAACTATTAAATAAAACCTTCCAAGCAGGAAAAATATAAATAATATCTGAATCAAATAATTCATACCCATTATCTTATTAAAAAAATAAACAACTTTATCTGTACACAACTTGTCTGTATAGTTTAATACTCACAATAGCAGTTTTTTGGGAAAAAAGGAAAATAACTAAATCAAAATGCCAGAGTGCCAATAACACGAGAAAAATGACAATGGTTTTTGGTTTTAATCAGAACAGACTTGCTTGATGAGTCCCCCTAAAAGCCATGTTGCTCATTCCTGAAAGTAAGACAAGTAAATTCAAGCAGAAACATTGACATTCACGTATAGAAAAGAGCATAAAGTAAACAGCAGATAAGGAGGGAATTTGAAGTCTTTAATGCACAAATGCTGTGATTGCATAAAACCCACTTCCAAATTTTTTTTTTTTTTTAAATTTCATATAGGCTCATATTCTTGGAGTTTAACTCCATTACGAAGGAACCTGTTTTCAAGCAGCCTTACTTTGCCTAAACTCACTAAGAGATGTATGTGAGAGTGAACTGCAAGTGTTTGGTTTTGTGACGGTTAGTGGAAATGACATTACGGGGAATCTCCATTATTCCCCACAACTCAGAAATGGATCCAAGGGCTTCATTCAGAAAATGTGATACAGATCTGACCCCAACAAAAAACAGGAATACAGCCTGGATGCTGGAGATGGAAAATGCTCTCTCTTGGAGCAGGGCTGGGAAAAATTGGTTTTGGGGTCCACTTCTCTCCATAATGGTTTTCTACTCAAATGGCAGCCCCCTGCCATGCTCCTCAATATCTCTGCCCTCAGAAAAGTCTAGCTAATGCTCAGAACCTCGATATTTGATTTCAAGAGACAAGTACTTATGCAAAGTTTTAGAGGTCTCAATGTGGGATTTTATGAGCCCACTTCATATTTACTTATGAACCCTCAGTTCTTGAAGATACCCTCATCAGAGATGGTGATCTCATGTATGTATGTATGTTTGCTGTTGCTGGATTTCAATGTTGGCTTTCCAAGCATTTTTCTTACTAGTCCCACTTATTAGAATTCATGGCGGCTAGGAACTTACTTTCAGCTCACTTTCTTTTAATCTGTAATGTAGTTACGGTTTAAGTTGTTAAAGGCATCACCAGCAAATTATTCCTGCCTTGAATCTCTTTCAAAGAATTTCAGTCTGTGGGAGACTGGCTGCCTGTGGTTTATTCTCATGTAAGCAAACATACGTTTCTCAAAAATGTTATGCACTGGTAATAAATATACCATGTGTTTTCTAACAAGAAGCAGAAGCACATTTTTAAACTATTCAACAACCCAGTTTTGTTTATCATTAACAGCTACAGCCCAGGCAATGTCTGTGATGACATTGTAAGAAGCAGCAACATAGCAGTCAGGCAAGGCAGAGGACTACTGTCTAGCCAGAACGAATTTCACTTACAGTTCACTACCCTAAAGTGAAGCAGACAGCACAGTAAAGCTTTTCTTAACTCTGTCCTTTAGCTCAATCCTAATCCTCCAGGGTATCTAGCATCCCACAGTCTTAACTGTAGTTCCCACAAATTCCTTTTGCTTAGCTGAACATGGGTGCCTCACCTCTGAAATTGGCTTACATAAAGAGAATTAGAGAGAACTAGGTTAGCACTCTTATTGACTAACTTTGGAGCCTATTCAAGTGTAGGTAATTGTCTTCACTTTGAATTTTGAGTTGATTCATATTCAGAAACATATTCAAAACCATTAAAAATGCTTCCTAGGATATAGGCATGTGTAGGATGTTAGAGTTCTCTGGTCTTTCTGATCTCTTTGAAGGAGAAATATTTTTAATGGGTTGGCTCATTCAAAGGACGGAAAGCAGAACTATCTGATTTCTCTTTTGCATGCTCCCAAACTTAGAATCTTGCCTTACACTGTGCTTCTGATGACCATTTTAGACAAAGTTGCTTTATTCTGTATTTCCATGTGAACAAAGGAGCAAACGCCTCCTTGTTTATTGAAGCAGGGAGTGCCACTGTGAGTATCAGGTTAAATTCAAAAGCCAGCTATGAAGATGTTGGTAAAGAGAACAGCTGCATGATATTTTAATGCAAACAATTCATAACCGTATATAATGTATTTATCTTTTCTCTTTTTAACTTGGATATTGGAAAAAGAGAACACTTCTTGCTGTTGCATTCTCTTGATCTTCACAGAGATTTCCTATTGCCAACAATTAAAATTCCTCTTCTTACAGCCTTTAAAATAAAATACAGGGGAGCTGATTTTTTTCATGTCAAGGAAAGACTAGATTTACTTGATAGGTAGTTTTATATTTCATATAAGAATTGTGAAAAATGTAGATTTATGTATTTTTCTAATAGTTTTAATGTTTTATAATACAATATCATTTTCATTTTACTGTATCCCCTTCATGCATAGATGGGAAGATCTGTTATGCATAGACGGGAAGCCCTCCATCCCATCTGTTCCCCTACAGCCTAACTGCTAATCTAATTCTTCTCACTATTTCTGAATAAGTTATATTTTTCTTTTTAAAAAAAAAATAATTTTTGTCACATTGCATAGAATTTCAAAAGAACTTCCTCATCTCAGTTTTCTTTAAGCCAAGAAATTTGTACCCCAAAACTTCCATTTTAATTAAATGGTGGGTTGGACAAAATACTTTTGCACAAAACTCTCCCTAACTCTATGTCTCATCCTAGTTACAGTCTAAATTCCTTAAACATGTGAATGACATTAGAAAGAAGTTAGATCTTCATATTTTATAATTTCCATATGATGCTGCTGATTTTCAAGAATGCAAAATGTTGTGGGAGTAAGAAAACCAAAAACTCTCCAAGAGAAAATATCCGGCAACATTTTAGGGCCTTTTGGAGACCATTTTCTGGTTTTTCATAGATTAATTTCTGTAATATAATACCTAATAGCTAATGGATATAATACAATGTAATGTATAATATATACATACTGATAAAATGGAACATGCTGGAATGGAACATACAGGATTCCTGGCCAGTACTTGCCTCTCTTAATATCAGACCTGTAGCAGCAATGGTCTTTTCATTATCGGGACATAGGACCTCATTGCTGTTCTGGGAGGTTTGATGTGAACCCTGACTTAAAGTAAAATGCAAAGGTAACTGTGAGATCATTCTCTTTGCTCTCAAAAACTAGTTGATGGGGATGACTTCAATTCTTTTTATGCCCCAACATGAGATTTCTATTCTGTGTAACTGTAGAAGCTCTTATGTGTAACAGACAATGAGGATTAGCTGATAAAAACAAAAATCTTGTAAATCTTGTTCCTTGTAAGCGGGGCTGTGAATAATAAAATATGATGCAGTTCTTTAATTAATAATGGCAGCTTTTTGACACAAGAGCACAGCTCAAAATTCAATGTAGCACAAACCTGTGCTAGAACTAAAATCTAAACTATGACTAATAGTCTAATGTGCAATTCATTTAAGTAAAGGGTTTGTCCAAAGAAAATTCTACTAATTGTAAACAATCATTATTTACATTTGCAAGCAAGTATAAACTTTAATTTTTTTTAAGTTAGCAGATAATTCAGCTCCCATCTTTATTTATATGGACCAATTACAGCTGGAAATTCCACTGTTAGTATTAAACAATTTACTGAGTAATTGTTTCCTGAAGTGTCCTGTGTTTCACAGGTGTTTTAAAGGAACACCTTGCTTTTCAAAACTTGCAGCAGAACGCTTTTTCTCACAACTCTTATGTGGCATCATCCAAAGGCTCGAGATCATCTGAACAGAAGAAATAGTCTGGCTATGGTAATACAAGTTAGTTCTTTGACTTCTCAAGAGAGAAAATTAGCTGACATGCAGCTGTGGTCTGCTGCAGCTACTAGATTTACCTTATTTAAAGTTGCTGTGCTGCTCCCCATGATGTACTTCTGTTTGTGACGCAGCCACAGCTAATGGCATGATTATTCCAGTTCAGCAAGAGGGAAAATATCTTATGCCTTACAGCTCTTGCCATTTGAGTTGCTTGTTTATAGAGGATGGGAATGCATGGAAATTGCTAGTTGCTATAATGATTGTCAGATGTATTCAGTGTTATCCCTTTATATTTTCTGAGTTATGTTGCTCTCTTTTTGCTGTACTCTTTCCACTTCAACAGTTGAAATGTGATGTGAATTACAAGAGGCACCTCAGATAAGAAAATACCAAGTTTACATAATTTGACCCCTGGTTGTTGCTCTTTTTCTAATTCAAGTGTTTGTAGTCCATGGGCAGCTATATTCACCTTTGGGAACCTGAAAGTTAAATGGTGGAGACATAAATAAAACAAAATGCAACTAATGTGATAGCATTATAAAGCTGAATACTTGGTGGCTTCAAAGTCCTTTTCCTAGGTTTTAGAAAGATGGGCAGCTTACAATGGAAAATTTACATCTTTGAAGAACTTTGATAATGGAGTCACACATCAATGACAGTGTATTAATGAACTATGCTTTAAACGTTAATAGGTGACAACTCAATTCAAAGAGAAAAAAAAATCCTGAAGTCATTCTTTCTATTTTTATTACTCTGTGCAATGACTGCTTATAATGTTGAAGAAATGAACACTCAACTCCATTTTTAGCTATTAACCACATTTATTAAGAACCATTAACTTCGACTGATGGAATTTTATTTCAAGAACACGACAGTGCAGATAACTTGGTTTGTCTTAGGCTTTTTTAAGCAGACTTTTTATAGATTTTCTTTTTTCCACTCACCCTCATACCTATTGCATCCTCTTGGAAATTCATAGTGACAATGGTTTAGACTAATGTGAAAAGAGTTTCAGACTAATTCCTTTGACTAAGTCTAGGAAATTGTAGGATTTTCAGTGACTTTCAAAGCTACTTGACACATAAGTAACATGAAAGAATGTCTTTGTTGCTCTGGTGGGTTGATCTTGGCTAAGGGAATAAACTCCCATCCAGCTACTCACTCACTCACTCACTCACTCACTCACTCACTCACTCACTCACTCACTCACTCACTCACTCACTCACTCACTCACTCACTCACTCACTCACTCAGGATGGGTTAGAAACTATAATGGAAAAGCTCTTGGGTTGAGAAAAAGTAAGAGAGTCAAAATTAAATTAATTTATTACCGGTTAAAATAGATTTGGCCAGTGAGAAGCCAAGATTAAAAAAAAAAATAAATAAACAACTCAAAAACCAACAAAACAAAACCAACAACAACAACAACAACAAAATCAAAACCTAACAAATAAAAAAATCAATACCTTTCCTCCTGTCTTTTCTCAGCCCCACTGAAGTATGGAGGGGTGCCACCTTGCTGCCTTCAGCAGAATTGCTCTTGACCAGCCCCATCAAGGAAGAGGATGGTCAGGCTTCCCAGGCAGGAGCATGCAGACCTACATGCCCATGATAAAATGCTTCAGTTGTATGAATACAGTAAGCTACTTTGGTTGTTCATAAACCTGTTTCAGGTGACACTTTCAATTTCTTCACTAATTCTAGCGTGATGGAACTCTTGGCCAGCATTTTTGGTCCCTATATGTGAACAACAAAAGCAGAGCAGAAACAGTTCCTTTGTTATTAAGAATTGATTTTATATCCTTTAGTTACACAAATTTAGGGCTGCTCCAAATTTTGCTTGGGTATTGGCCCCAGCCTGGGGGCAGGAAGAAAAAATGACAATGAACAGGAGTAACCCAGGCAGTCTAGGATTACATCTGAAACTCTCTTTCTCTCACATTTTGTAGGAGGAGGAACTAATCCCTTTAACTGGATGCTTCTTCCTCCACTAAGGTCAGTGTCTGAGGTATCTCCAGAGTGCCTCCATCTGGTTTATTTAGGATGTGAATTCTTTTCCACTAACTTTAGTTGCCCAAAGCTAGGTACGTAACGTTCATTTCTCTATGTTTCTACCTGCCTATTACACAATATATCATATGTGTAATAAGTATTTCTGGAGAGTGAGACAGGATCATAAAATGAGATGGATCACTGTCTGGACGTATTTCTCTCTTGCTTCATTAACTGTAGAAGAAAAAGATGATAAATTGATCTACCACTGAATTTATATAGAATTAACAGGAAATAATGGATGCCCCTATTACATTAAGTTCCAGTTCACCTAGCTCTCTCTGGAAATACCCACACTCTGTCTAGGAGGTCAGTTGTTGGAGAACTCACACAAAAAGAGGGAAGTGGATTCCAAACACTCCTTGGTATGAGGGGGGAAAGAGATTGAATCCATAATTGTCTTATTCCAGGAAACACTATTAGATAGCCTAGGTACCTATGTACTCCATCAGCCTTGTTGTTCTCTAGGAATGCAAGACCAAATAGTGCAGGGAAGCAACAAGAGGGGCTGGGAATTTTGCATATTGGCTATAGCACAGAATAGGGAGACTACATGTTACTTTTTGTTCTGTTACAAAAATGGGAACAAAAGATAACTTTTAGCAATTTTAAATAGTGTAATGGGATATGGACAGACACACAAGCCTTCTGGAATTCCATTGCCGTTACAGATGCTTGTGCCAGACTCTGCATGACTGTTTCTTGCCCATCATGCATGATACAGAGATGATGTGGTGGAATAGGAAGTGAAGTCACCTGGAACAGCAATATCCTATCTGCTAAAATGTTTGTACGCCTTGATCTTAGCTACAATAAATAGTTATTCCACTTCTTAGACAATTGGGAAGCCACTATAGAAAAACAAGATAATTGCCACCCAGCACCAACCACTGTGGTTTTGTTGATGTTCAATTAAGGACAGAGGATACCAAACAGAAAGAGCGCTAAGGAACTCTGGGAGAGAAGTAGGTTGTTGTTGCCATAGGAAAGGCACCACTGGACAGACAGGTGATTTTTCTGTGTCAAGGAGCTTTTGAGTAATTCCTGGACTGTTCAGTATCTTTAAGTGTTTAGACACTTCTGAAGAGTACCGCCTGAATGAAATATACAATGTATTTACATCCTACACAGAGCACCTAAAAAGAAAAAACAAAACCATTAGGAGAAGTATTTTTGAAATTATTTTTGATATTTGTAAAGAATAAGTTGTCTTTAATACTTGTGATAAAGTAATTAATAAGAACATAGCATTCAGTAAAATTTTATAATTACAAAAATACAACAAAATGTGAGCTTTTTCATTTGTAACAAAAATTTTAACATAGTCATAGAAGAGGCATTTAGTCAAAGTTTTCTTTTTCCTTTATTACCTTTACAATCAGCCATCTAATCTGTTCTTCCTATGGGGGCCAAAATTTTCTTGGTTTTTCTGTCCTAATTTTCAAATTCAATTAATTTAATTCATAAAATTTCTTAGGTAAAGTATTTTTTATTTTTCAAGTTCCTATTTTTAACCAGTAAAAATTAATTTAAAATGTTTGAAGAGCAAATACAAACCTCCATCTATAATAGTCAGTTCTAGATCACAACACATCTTCAAATGGATTTAAATGCATAGAAAAACATAACTCAAAACTGTATTATGTCACACAGAATGCAGCTTGCATTTATAGGCTTTCTTAACCCAGAGTTAAAATGCACTTTGGTTACATATGAAAGTATCCAAAGTTAGTGAAGAAATGTCTCATAAACAAAGTATGTAATAAAATATCTTCCCTGTTTGGATATCTGTCTGTAAGATATTCCTGAAAATGTACATTTATAAAGAATAAGAATTCATTTTCCCCAATCTACAAGCTATACAAAAGACTCATTATGGATGATTTTGCTATCGATGCTTTCCTTGTCTCTGATTTTCTGACTGATCTATTGCAAATGTCTTGTGTCATTTTGATCCTCCATCACATCATGTTAGGAGTCAGCATAACAGAACATGACCGATTCAATTGAAAACTTCAAAAAGATAATGTAAGTGAAAAATGTGGTTAAAGACACTGTGGTTTAGAAAACTATTCAGTCAGAGTGGCTTCATGCTAACTTTTGTTTTCTCAGTCCACAGAAGGACTCCATGATTGATGATGATAATTTTGTATGCATCGCTCAAATCATAGGCTCATTATTTTACCAAGCTAGAAAAGGAAAATATGAAAAATTTAGCTTCCATACTAAAATCTGTATCACTTTCTCTATTACCATCTGTGTGACACTTATTCTTTGGTACAAAACATCTTATGTATAGACAGGGAAGAAATAGTGTTTCAGCCACATATAACTATTACTGTTAAGAAGTCCTTAATTATGCAATTCAGATATTTGTTCTACATTTTGTCAATAACTGGTTTGAACTGGGAAAAGAATCCTACTGGCACAAATACTTTTTCCCAATAACTTAATATAGATAGAATACCTTCTAAAACCATTGTACCAGAGTTTTGTGGCTGAGGGATAAAAGCATTTTAAAACTATTTACCAGAACTGCATAGACATTTGTGTCATTGCAACAATTACAAATACAGTGACAAAGTTAATTTTTTATGTATTTTATAATACATGACCAGATCCTCATTGTTGAATCACTTGTCAGAAATAAAATTTGTCCTTGGAAGCAGAGGCAAAACTGGTAACACCTGAAAGTCTCATTAGCTGCTGAAACCCAGTATTCAATGCCATTGATATTTGTAATTCTCAGTTCCCCTGCTTTTTAGCCTTATAGCTGTCTAAAGACTTCAACTGTTTAAGGACATAACAGTTTTATTTAGGAGTACATTCAAGTCCACTGCTTAGATCAAATTGTCCTGACACTCACATTTTAAACCTAAACACGTTTGTTGTAATGTTTCAGTGTTGATGGCAGAGACAGTGAGAACTCTTCTATGGCCATGTTGTACTTGCACCGCCTGACAGGATACACTGATTTCCTATGGGTTGCTATTATGTTTTCCATGATTTTTGGCCACAAGCATTTTTCATGCCTAATTTATAGGCTAACATAAGCAATTCCAGGCCTCAGGACTCCCAATCCTCCCTGAGAATTTAGGGTCACATTCACAAAGTATTTAGGCTTTATCATTTTGAACATTGTAACACTGTCTCCAGAAAGGGAATTCATGAGCTTGAACTTGTTGCTTTCTTTTCCTAAGCAATACAGCGGAAAATTCACCATCTATAAATCTTCATTTCCTAGGATTGAAGAGTTTTTGTGTGGCAATGCCTAGGCCTGCCAAGAGTGCTTCACAGACTTTCTTTACCTCTTGCACCAGTGAAAAAGTGGTGCATGAATCTGAGATTTCATTCCCAGCTGCCTTCCTGAGTGGAGATGCTTGTGGAAGGCTGAGCAGGGAGCTGGCCATGTTGCTTTCCTTTGCACTCGTCTCCAAATCAGAGGTGTGTTAAATTCCTTCCTCACCAGGAGGGAGGTCAAACCCATATTTCTTTACCTTCCAGGATAGCAGTTGGATCCATGCTGCGGTTCTCCTTCCAAACTTTTGAACTATCTGTGGTTATGGCAATTTTCTGAGATACAAAAAGGAGTGAATTTTTGTGCTGAGGAAGATGTGTCCATGTCTTCTTTATTCTTGTCAGGATCTCAAGTCTGTATGAAACTACTGTAAAAAGCTAAGTATTTCCTGTTATATCAGACAGTTACCTAAGGTTGGGCTGTAGGCATTTAGGGTTGTTCAGCATCTAACTACCATGGTGGTTTTTTTCACACAATGTAGATATTTAAATTGCATAAAAGTGAAATGCTTAAAGCCTTTCCTGTTACAAACACTTCAACACCAGTTTAAAACACTTAAATACTATTACTAGCATCTTTTTGCAGCACTAAGGACAGCTGGCAGTAATAAAATTTTTTGCCCTTCCAAAACAAGCAAGCTAAGTCAAAATGCCATACAGTGAATGGATCTCCTAGTGTCCTGGCCCATGATAATCTTCAAGCCACACCAAGTAATTATCTGGGAAAATACCTGACATAGAAGGGCTCCAAGCCTGGGACTGTGGTGTAAATTTAACAGGACCATCAATCCAAGTCTGAACGTGCAGGTATGCTCTCAGGTGCCAGTGAATCCGGTCCCTGATTCTCTGCTTGCTATGGGCATTGTCCTTGTAAATCTGAGAAATTTTTTAGAGCCAGAAGCAAATGAGATAGAAGAGGAACAAAAAGTGACACCGGAGTAACACTAGAGTACAAACTAAATCAGAGCTCCTGAGTCACCAGCAATGTACTGAAACAAGTGGTAAACTCTTTCTGACTAGTTGTTCATGCCGGAGTGAAATCACCATGATTACACAGCAACTTGGGGTAACCCATTGGGACTTTTGAGCATACAACTTGCATGTTAATAACACACAACATGACTGTAAAGTTAAATCCTTTTAAAATGTCAAATCTATTTTAGTTTGTGATAGAAAAAATGTTATATACTGGTTATAAATTATGCCTTATTATCTGAGTGGGAAATCAATGTGGTAAGAGACTAAAATTTCTTCAGTGCCTTTAGATATGGGGCTGTCTAAAATTGTTACTTCAAAGAGTATGAGCAAATTTAAATATTCTTTTTCTTTATACAAATAGGAATAGAATAGAGAGCATTAAAGTAGGAATATATATATATATATCTGCATTAATATAGGGATCATAATGATCATATTATTGATGCTAATGATTGATGTGATCAAAGCTAAAAATTACTTCCAGCAGTTGAAAAGGACTGTATTAATAGCTTTCTATATTACTTGCAGTATATGGAATTGTGGGTAACAAATTAATGCCCTGTAGGGAAGCCTTGTCTATACAGCAAAGACATTTACTAATTTCTCTATTTAAAGATTTACTTGACATTTCAATAAATCTGGAAATGTGTTGTAGCATTTCAAAAAAGGTGCTAGTAAAACCATTTTAAAATAACCTATTTCTTCTATGGGGTAGCTATGGTATCCTAGCTGAAGCAGAAAAATAAAAACAAAGTGCAAATGGATGTTGGAATGTAGTTTGGAATGATCAGAAGGTAATTTACTTTAGTTAAAGTACCTTGGCTAAGGCGAAAAAAAATAGTGAGGGGATCAATTACTGTCAAGTATCTTGACCATTGTAAAGTCAGTGAAATCCAATGTTGATTTTTAACCTTACACAATTTAAATCAATTTAATCTTCTAAAGGCTAACATGGGGCCTGACCTTCCCACTGACTTCAGTAAGTTTCAGACACTATAAAATGAATTTACAAGTTTCCATTTGATTGATTCTGTGACATCTTTATGATGGTTTAAGTGTATTGATGCCACTCATCCACTAATAGTGCAGTGAGAGAAGAGGATATAGAGAATAAATAAAATTTTCTGAGTTCTGAAAAGGTGACTTACTGGTAATCAAGCCATGCTTGGTCTAGTTCCTGTTATTTTTTTTGCTACTGATGTTCATACTGTATTAAGAATAGATGTGGAACAGTTAGCATTTCACATATTTCTTAGGCCTGACTCTAACTCATTGGTAAAATTATTTCTGGGTTTACTTCAGTAGAAAACAGGTAGAAAATGTTCTGTATAATTAAAATCAAGGAAGCATCCTCATAAGGTAAAAATCTAAGTAACTGTGTTTTCCTCTTGTTGTTTTGAGGAATATATTAGGCAGATGTACAGACTTTGTCTTTATAAACATTCGAAAAATGTTAAAAAATTATCTCTTGGCTGCTTTTCATAAACAAACCTCAAAGAATGGATTTTCAAATTAAATAGATAACCTATTTAACAGTATAGTATTCCAGTTTTTAAAAAATCTGTTAGTAAACACAGATCTGTTACTAAACACAGTTACTAAACCAATATAATATAAAAGAATTTTCTTAAATGCCTTTCCAGAGTACTGTCATTACAGACTCTAACAAAATTTCAGGACAACAGATTGAAAGTCTCACAGGGCTTTAATAGTGGTTAAACACTGGAACGAGTTGCCCACAGAGGTGATGCAATTTCCATCCTTGGAGACATTCAAGTCTTTACTAGAAATGGCCTTGAGCAACTTGATTTAATAACAATTGTTTTGAGCAGGGTGAAGGATTAGATGATCTCTGAAACTTCTTTTCTGTTTAAATTATGGGTTATTTTATGGTTCTGGCATAACCTTAAAGGTCTAGAATAGGAGTGCAAAGTATGAACTGCAAGAGGTTTTGCAGGTCAAAAGGGGATATTGAGAGAAACCACATGACTTGAAAGTCAAAGAAAGTTTTAGGAAGAGTGCATGTCATGTTATGCTATTCAAGGCAGTCCAGAAAGCCAAATAATAAAAATAAGTACAAGGAAGCCTTGTGGGCTGTGGTTTAGTTAAACACTTATTTAGTTTATTTTATTCTGGTTATGCAGGTATTATTCTTCTTCAACACTGATCTTGGAAGGAGATTTTTTTCTGTTTTAGTGTAAATGGTAGTTGTGGAACAGCAACGCTGAGGTATTTATTAGTTACAACTTACACAAATAAGAATTTGTTGACATAGATTCCTGAACATAGTGCTGATCTTAGTCTCATAGGTATATGGTTTCTAATTTCTTTATTACCTTATTTATTAAATGTTATTTAACTTACATGTAAGAGAAAAAAAGAGACCTTTTTATGTGATACTCAGAAACATAATTTCTTGAAATGATAATTTAGCATATCCTGTAATGGCTCACCGCAAGTTATCGCTTGAAGAATATAAAGAATATCAATGTAAAAAATATTCAACTACATAATCTTCAATTTCATCTTCTATTCATGATACTGCATTCAAAATTGCCTTTACTATTCCTAGCATATTATTCCATTTGGGAATATGCATGTTTTTCTGTTATTAATATATCTTTTTTTAAATTTCTGCCTAACATGTGTTTTTTATTAAGTAACAGAATGACTTACCAGAAGTAAGTGATGGGTTAAGACGTCCCCCCTCCCCAATGTATGTCCTTCTCTGCCTTACAGATTTTTCAAAACTTAGCTGCTTTGGTGGATGGATGTCATACGCTACACTGTTACACTTGTTATACTGTCAGTAATATTTAATAATGAACTAATGCTGAGTAAGAAACAGTTGAGTGAATAGACTTAAACATATATAAAATGTTTACTTAAACTGAGAAAGGCTTCTTTAAGTTGGTTAATCCCAAGTAATGACCTGTGGTGAACTGTTCAGTTGGCATTTTATCTATTGGCATCACAGAGTGATGAGCAATTCAGAGGAACCAATCTGCTGATGTCTGAGTACTGGTGGGGTCCTAAATCAAATGCTACTCCTAGCTTTTTCCTTTCTGCTAATCATACAGTGACAGAATGCCACAAGTTGTAAGGAACTTTTAAGATCACCTAATTACAACACCCCTGCCATGGGCAGGAGCAACTTTCACTAGACCAGGTTGCTCAGAGCCACATCTGATCTGGCCTTGAACACTTCTAGGGATGGGGGATCCACAACTTCTCTGGGCAACCTGTTCCAGTGCCTCACCAACCTCACAGTAAAGAATTTCTTCCTAAGATCTGAGCTAAACCTACTTTTTTCAATTTCCCCTTCTCAAGCCATTTCCCCTTGCCCCGTCACTATATGCCCTTGTAAATAGTCCCTCTTCATCTTTCTTGTAGGCTCATTTCAGGTACTGGAAGGCTGCAATTAGGTCTCTCCAAAGCCTTCTCTTCTCCAGGCTGAACAACCGCAGCTCTCTCAGCCTTTCTTCATGGGAGAGGTGTTCTATCCCTCTCATCATTTTGGTGGCCTCCTCCGGACTCACTCCAACAGGTCGATGTCCTTCCTTGCTGGGGACCCAGAGCTGAATGCAGTACTCCAGGTGGGTATCACCAGAGCAGTGTAGAGGAGCAGAATGATTTTGACTGTTGTGTGACTGTATAACATCACTCACTAAGCCATTCCTGATGGATTGGAAAGTGATAACTTTCTGAAGCCTTAAAACCACAGCCAAATAAATAGAGTTACTTTTACTTCTTAAAACCAGCCAGTCTTTTCTTATGCTTTCTAGTTAATTAAAAAGACTGATTAATCATAAGGAAGGAATTCCTGTCTGTCTTACTATTAACAGTTCGAAGTTTCT
The DNA here is from genome assembly GCA_013397935.1 of Dasyornis broadbenti. Taxonomy (NCBI): domain Eukaryota; kingdom Metazoa; phylum Chordata; class Aves; order Passeriformes; family Dasyornithidae; genus Dasyornis; species Dasyornis broadbenti. The sequence goes on along the minus strand of VZRN01002596.1, from coordinate 1,252,640 downwards.
AACAAAATATTGAAGTAAGAAAACACTTTTCTTGACTCTATTTGCCTTCAACATCTTTTCATATATGTAAAAGGAGGTTGTCCCTGTTCCAAGTGGTAGATAGTCCAAAAGGAACAAGGTCCAATTTCTTGACCAGAGTATCTATTCTATTGAAATTCCTAGAGCAATTGTAAGGAAAACTGAGCCTACAGACTTGTAAGAAAAAAAAGGCGTCTTCAAGGGAACAAGATCAATTGTTCGTCACATCGGCTAAAGATTTCAATGCTGTGTGTTGTTTCGGTAATTTCACAGAAATTTTTGAAAGAAGGACATTCCTGGATCTGAGTTATGGGCCCCTGGAATTACTGAACATATCATTACAGTTTCAAACAGCGTATCTTTAGGAACTTTCCTGGCAAGAAAACCTTTAACCTTCATCAGTGCAGGTCTTATGCATTTCTGTCACAGGTTTTCCATCTATAATGCAGTTGAACACTTTCAATATTGGGAAAACTGACCTTTAAACACTGTGAATTATACAGTATTTGAAACATTATAGAACGGTTATTTTTGTAAAAAGGAGGAGGATGTTGAGGTAATCATCTGTTCAACTCTATTAAGCTTCTATTTTCATGCACCTTAGCTTACCAAAGACTTTGTTGCTAAAAATATAGTTAATGCCAATCACCATGGTTTCATGGAAAAGAGGTCTTTTCAAACAAATGTGTTACCCTTTTCTAAACCAAATGATAGGTCCACTTAATAAAGGCTGCTAGGATCATAGTGCAGGATGCACCTCAATTCTTTATCACATGGTATTTTGATTTGAGACCTTGCATTGTAAAAAATGAAGTAACTAAATATCAAACAGAAAAATTACTCTGATATGCCTTATAGAGTAAGTGGCTACTAATAGCGTAAGTAGACGTTCTTTAGTGGAACATATTTCTAGCATCCTTGGTTTGATTCAGTTTAAAACCTGTATCAACAGTCTTGTGGGGCCACAAAAATAAAACAAAGGCTGGAAGACAAGTCTCACAAGTTAGAAAGTTCAATGCATTAAAAGAGGAAACTCAATTTATTAAGACTCTATTATGTATTAAAGAGGAAACCGAGATAGGACTTGACTGATAGTTATATAAACTCTCAGTTAGAAGAAAGAGTTGAGAGAAGCTTTTCGACCTTGAAGGAAACCAGTGAGATTCAGTGAATGAATACAGAAGTTAGATTCAGCATTGGAAGTAAATACTCTGCTGTAATTAAAGATTGAGACATTTACTATGAGAAAATCTGCAATCCCACTTGCACAAGGGGTATGAGAATATGATTGTAGTGGCACATTATGGTCTTGAATCTACACGGGTGTAGATTTTCTGAGGAAACGCAGCATAAAAATTGGTATTTTCAGAACATATTGCATATGGCATATTATTTATTGTATATAAATCTACAATGAATTTCTTAATAGCAACAGTTCACATACTAAATATCTTATCTGTAAGATTTGCAAATATTTCCTAAACGTTCTCCCTCAACTTCCTTTTAGGTTCTCTGTACCAGTAATGCTGACATTTCTATGCTTCAGGTTACATAATGTTTTCTGACTTTATTTCCAAGATTATGTACCTTTGCTACGTGATATGGTTTGTACATTAATGGTGTTCAAAGATTGGGACATACCACAGAACTGCATTTCTTTCTGAAAAACGAAGTGAGATGCAAACCATGGATGTAGCCTTTTCTGCGACTCCTAAAAGCAGCACTTTCAGGCCACTGCCTTCAAAGTATCAATAGCAGTGGCATAGTCACTCCATTCTGCCTTACTCTTTCTCAAGGGGGTTTATTTCCCAGTTAAATCTCCTGGCATGAATACACATGCCTTAGATTGAGTCGTGTGTGAGTGAGAGACACTCCCTCAGACTTTCCTGAAGCTCTCCGCAGAACACATTATAGTGGACAAGCTATTTGTAATTTGTGGCCTTTCCATTAAGTAGCATGGATTCCATAGGAGAATATGTAATTTGAGCGTATTGTTTTCTGATCACACACATATTTTTATCTTTTTTCTGATCCTCTCCAAAATCAAGAGACCTCTCCTCTGTATGTCCTTTGAATTTCCTTGAATTCTGACTGGCTTGGCTCTGAGCTGATTTAATGGGTGTCATCTGCTAGAATTTCTTTGGGTTTTCATTTGATTTTGAAAACTTATGAGGTTTCTGATACATATAGAACACACAACAGAAAGCACATGGCATTTCCAAAACTGGTGGACACTTCCCGTGTAAGTTTCTCTGCTGTGCATATTGCATGTATATGCAATGGCATGGGATGCATTCTAGCTCAGTGCTGTGCATCCTCTACACTTTGAAGGATTTCTTGCCTTTTTTGTCAAAAGCCAAAAGCAAAAGACACTGCAGAATAAAACTATTTTTCTTAATAGCTGTAATCCCACTTACAAGGAAAGAAAAAATAATTCCCTAAAAAATATCTCTAGAAAAAAATTAAAAACAAAACAGAAGAAAGAGTACCTCCTCAGTTCATAAACTTACAAATGAAAACTCAGAGACATATTTGGATTCTCTAGAGAATGGTAATTGTCAGTAGAAATTTTGTGTCAGGATTTTTAACTAGGGACTTTTAATGAAGATAGTGCTCTGCATTTTGCTGATAATTTCTTACCTACTTACATCGCACAAAGTATGCAAAAACATAGGGATAAACTGCTGTTTCAGTAAATATAATTGATGCATATGAAAAGGATGTTTCTGCAACCACAGTATTTGAAGGATTCCTTTGGAGGCTGCCAGAGAAGAAGCTGGAACTGTGAAACTTTCTGTAAGGGCACTGGGACTGGTATTTCAGATTCATGAGTTTTGCAGAAAAGAATAGTGCAAAGAGATGTTCATTTGGATCTTAACTTACAAAGACAGAAAAACATTAAGGTAGACAGCCTGCTTTGTGTAAAGAACTGTTTTCACAGTAGCAGAATTACATTTTTCAGAGCTGGTAACCCTTTCTTTGGGAATAAAACAATTAATTGCTGGTGTATTTCCTGTTTCCTGAGTGTTTACTAACAACTGGAAAAGCAGTTTTCCTTCTCATGTATTCTAAACCCATGCCTTGCCTCGATACATGTTGCAATGTGTTGCTGTTTTTACAGAAGTGCAGGATTTGCAAAGGTTGGCAGGAAGCATTACATTTGGGAGAGCAGAGCAGATCTCTACCATATAGATCAGAAAACAATCTACCCTTCTCCACATCCTTCCCGAACTGCTGCAAATCTGACTCCCTTGTGCTAGGTTTTGTGACTGGACCCTTGGACAAACACTGTAGATCCCTCCATACAACTGCAGGAGGCCAATATCATTGTTCATCACAAAGAATAGAGTGTAGCCAGAACTAGGAGGATGTAGGGAATGAACATCAGGCAGCAGCACCTCCTGACTGGCAATTACAACCTGTGCAATGCAGTTCCTGTACAAGAGTTGATGTGGCTTAGAATGTGTAATGATGAAACCACAGAAGAAGGTTCTGCAGAGAGCTGGAAATATCCACAAAGACCACGTAAACATCTGCGATTTGTCTTTAAAAACATTTTTCAAGACAAATTATGTTTCCTACAGAATTGTAAATGCTTTTTTTATACAAATGAGATTAGAGTACTGTTGGAATATCATATGCAAATATTTTATTAACTTGGAAGCTTTTCAGGATAGTTCTCTCCTGGATGTAATATTGCAGCTTAGCTCCATGTTTAGTACTCTCAGAGGGTTTGATTATGCAAGAGGACAGGCATTTTCTCATCCTGATTCTTTTAAATAGGCGTTAAGAGTACTTAGAACTTTCTGCTACCAAGTGATTTAAAAACACTCAAGATCTCCTAATATTGGCTTACTCTATATGGCATTCATTCTTATAGCCATAGAACTGAGTATTCTAAAATGCACTGATTCTCTTCCCAGTGTTTACTAGATACAGCAGGAAGATAAGCAATACAGAAAGAAAATATTTTCTTTAGATAAAAATTGTAATAACACAGAAAGAAATAGATAAAAATTTCCTTAATAGATGTAGGCTGGAAATTAAAAGAAAGTCATTAAACCATAAAGGACATAGCACGATTAAGTATGATCTGATGTAGTAAAAGAAGTAACACATTTTTAAATGAAACCTTCATCTTTTTCTAAAGTTTATTATAATCTGTAGGTACTTACAATAACTAGAATTGGAGTCAGTGACCCAGAAACCTCCTTGTCTGAGTTTTCAGTCCCACAGAAATTTCTAAAATGTTCTCAAGAGAAAAGTAGTCTTACTGTGTTTCAAGTGATGCTGCTTATGTCAATGAAGAACAATCAATTTTCATTACAAGAAAATTTGGAATAATTACATCTTTATTCAAATCTGTATTCCATTTCTTTTGCTGCTTCTGGTTTACACAGTCTACAAAAATTCAGCTGTAAATACTTGTGATGTTTCAGCTCACGCTTAAAAGCATATGAAATGTTGAAAATCGTAATTTCCTTGTCTTTGTATTATTAGATTTTTTCTAATTTTTTGACTTAATATAGCATATGACAAACAAATAATATCCGGTTTATATAGTTAAATAAATTATTCAAAATAGACTTAATTTTCATAAAGTAAAATTAAAGCAGTGAATATTTCATTGCCTGGCAATCATAAATGAAACATTTTACTATGAATTTCTGTTACTAAATACTGAAAGTCTAATTAATTGCAGCTTACTCTAAATTACCTCCTTATGTTGAGTAATTTGGGTTTAGGTATACTAAAGCAACTATTTCTTTTGGATTTACTGTTCTACTTATCTTTCTCCTTTTCATGTTTTGTTTCAGAAGCAATGTGATAGCGAAAAAAATGTATAACATAAAAATCTGTAGCAAAAGAAGTCCAAGCGTAGCATGTAGTTACAGGGCAAAATCAAAAATAGATGCCAGAGGTATGAGAAAAGGGTCTTTACCTGCCTACCAGTAACATTCTGACTGAAGTCGTCCCTTCGGCTGTGTAGGAGTCTTGAATCTTGGTTTTCAGTGTACTGATGTGTAGTCTTTATTAGCACCTGTTCTCATTCAACAGATCTACTCTATTGTTTAAACAGTCAAACAGTCATGGATTTGGAAAATGCCAGGCATTATGACAAGATGTGCAAATTTTTCTTTTGAAATGGACATACAGGGATTTGTTCCTGTGTCCACCACATGAATATTTTAAAACTACTGGCTGTTTTGGGATGGAGTATTTTGTTTTTTTCCCATGAAAATTTAAAGAAAAAAATATTGCTGCATAGTTAGCATGGAATGAATACCAATATATCTTAAAATATCAGCTGCAGAGGTCTAAATGTTTGAATGAAACAATATCTCCAGGGGAACTGCTCTGCAAAGTATCCAGAATAATTTTTCAGAACTTTAGGTAATGTAATGTTGATTTGTACATACATAAACCACAAATTTAAAATAGAGGCAGGTCTAAAACTCCATTCAATCGCTTGTCCATTACCATGGCAGAAAATTTCTCTTTAGAAAAACAACTGCAAAAGATCACAGGTAAATAAGAATAATGACAGGAATCAGGACACTTAACAATATTTTACATATGGACACTTTCTCAGGCTGTCTTCTTAAATTTCTCTTTAAAAAGCTGCACTGGCTAACAGGGAGATGACAGCAAAAGTTATTGATGGACAAAAATGTTTGACTGTAAGCTCTTATATTTAAAAATAAACTTGTTCATGATGGTTAAGAATGAAAACAAAACAATTTAAGATTCCTAGGAAACTGGAAAACTGATAAAAGTAAGTAAAGTATTATAAAACTACTGAGAAGGTAAATAAAATAGTTTTGAGGATAATGTTTCTAAAATAAATTATAAAATTAGGGGAATGTTTGAAGAAAAGTACAATCATCTCCAAAGTAGAAAATAAAAATAATAACTATAAATCATCTGAATTTTTAACTATTTCAAATATAATAATTTAATATGTGGATGCTGAGAAATCCATCTTTTTAACTGAAAATTATTTTATTCTGGAAAAGTTGTTACAGGATGTTCTCTTATCATAAACCACAGCAATGCCTGCAGTTGCCTTGCGCAGGTGGATTCTCATATACTGCAACCCTACAAGTACTTGCGCAAATGCAAAATTGACTATGTGGTCTTCTCATGCTTATTTTGCAATAGCTGAGGTGCAGTCAGGAATCTGTCTTTGCTTTAATTTCTGTATTTCTTGATAAAGCCTAAAATTGAAAATTTGTACGAAATAAATCTGTATCTTCAATATTAAAAAAAAAAAATCATTTGTATTCAAAAATTTGAATTCACTGGATCAAACAAAACAGTCTGTGAGGGTCCTCAAGCTGCTTGAAACTATGATGGAAAGAAGGAAATTTTGATATGGGGAGACATGCACATGACTCTTTTATAGTATAGAACCTTTTTTGAGGAAAGCGTTTTACTTCCCAGCATTTACCAACTTGGGATATTATTTTTGATTAAGACAGAAAAGAATAATTTTCAAATCCAATTTTTCATGATAAAGGAGCCTATTTCTTTTGCCAAGGGCTTACAGGCACTCAACATAAGTTGCAGGACTTGGTGATCTTGCAAGAAGACATGGCTACATGAGTCAGCTCCTACCTCTAGTTATTGCTCCATAGGAAAGAGGCCTAAAGCTCTCTTTGGATGACTAACATTCAGTAATCCTTTCAGCATGATACCACCACAAATACTGACAGCCTAAAAACACTGAAATGGGACTTTATTGAGACATAAACTTGAAGCATTACAAAAACATATCTTTCCTGACAGCTTGGTTTCTGATTCGTGACAAGGAACTGCAGAAACGAAAGATCTACTGAACGAATTTGTTGATTTTAACTCATAGAATTCCATAGATCTGGCAAAATAAAGGGATTATGCTTTTTCTTGTTGTCTGGGATGGTGACAGCTACTCATTTGCTTTCAATCATGACAGCAAAGAGAAAAATCTAAAATTCTTTCTGTAATTTCTTTTGGGAAAGACTATAGTTTTAATGCACTGTTACTCTAGTTATAATTCAGTGAAGAGAATGCAAAAATTGGAGTATATTAATGTTAAAATACTATTAAAAAGAATAATTGACAAATAAAATATTGAAATTTATACAGTCATTTGGCTAACAGTAGTTTGGTTTTTTTAAATGGTTTTCTTTGATCCCTGAAATAGAGTTTACTTAAAATATATAAATCAAAAGAAACAATAAAACACATGAAAGAGGTTTGACCACAATGTTTATTATTACTACAACTTTTAACTGTGGCTCTATCAACCTTGGCCTCAGAACTGAACTGAAATTCTTTTAATTTATCTCTAACTGCAGTGATAACCAATAAACCCAAACGTAGCTGCACATTTAAAATGATTTTCATTTTTTCCCCTTGCATTTCACGTCTTCCACTTTTTCAAGTCAGAGAATCAACTGGTTTTCCACCTGCCTTCTACCTCTCATTCACATATTGTTGAGCAGGTTTAACTTAAAATGAATTAAAGAGTGTATCTTCCCAGAATTTCAACTTCATTTTGTAACTTACAATCACCTGCAGTTATCTTTTGTAACCTGTGACCGTCTTTCTTTTCTGTGTCTTGTGTAAATACTTGGTGATTTAGTTGCAGCAGTGAAAACCTGCCTGTTCAGAATGACATTTCTCTACTAGGCTGCAAGGGATTTATGGGAAAGAGGAACATGAGTCTCCTGCCCTTTAGCATGTGTTTCTTGTTAGCTGGCACACGGTAAAATGATCTGAAGTGATCCAGCATGGCCAGAGTAATTTCCTGTTTGATTTGTCCATGGCTTTAGTTGACTTCATCTCTATTACCACTTTACTCTTCTGCTTTTACAGAGAGAAATTCTTGTCCGCATTCCTTCGACTGCTTTAAATTTCTCTCCCATGGTGTACGTTTCAGAACTTAAAGAAATAATCAGTTGTGGGTAAGAGCATAATCTACTGAAAGTAGCAGCAAATTGTTCTTTTCTGACCTAGACCATGAGTCAAATACGAAATTCTTGTTCTTGTGTAATATGCCCTCTGTCTGCCTCAGAGCAGGTACTGAATTACTTTATGTTCAATCTTGACTCATCCTCATGTGCCCTCCATGGATCAGCTTCTATAGGCAGATGTGACAAATGCAGCACTTCAGGCTTCTGAAATTTCTGTCTGATTCCATATAAACAATTTAGCCAACTGTCATACACAGCTAATCTTTGGTTTAGCATGTGGGAAACCTTTTTTGACTGTTGTGTTTTGAGACCTGACAAAAACTAGAGCAAGAACTGTTCCTTCTAGTTGCACTCATAAAACTGGCCAGTGCATTTCTGTATTTCCTGGAGCTTTCTGTCAAAGCTGAAAAGCTGTTCATGGTGATAGATTGTGCCTCCTGTTCCTCAGATCTTTCAGTGTTGTAGTAAAGTCATGCTCTACACTACTAACCCCAAACGACATTGCCAAGTGTTCTTGATTTCACCCCATACCACTGAATTCTTGATAGCATTTGATTTTGTTGCTTGGTATACTCAGCAATGGCTTCCTTGCAGTGAGCTTTAAGTCTTGTTTTCAGCCTGCTTGTGCCTGAAGGCAAGGCTAGCAGTGTTATTTCAAGGATATAGGCTTTGACCTTTCCTTTGCAGATGCATTTCCCTTCTGCACACGTACAAGTTCTATGGCAAGTACAAGGATCCTCAGGCTTTGTGCTAGTGCAGTTTGTAATAGAGAGAACTATTCAATGTAATTCTGGCTCCATTGCAGTCTTGTCATACTTAAGGACCTGGCTCCTAACCTGTAATTTTATCATTCTCTAAGAAATTACTGTTTTGTTCTGACTTTTCCTCTCTGCATAATTCGTTCCTGACTATCAAAAATCTTCCTCTGATGTAAAGCTCCTGCAGTTTGGGCTGATGATCTTAAAAATGACTTCTGCTAATTTAAAAAACCATTTTTAAAAACCCACATCTGTTTCTTCATTATCCTTATTCAGTTTTGTTGAAATATTTCAAGGGTATGGCATGGGGTTTCGAACATACGAAAACTACTAAAAATGTGTCTGAGACTGGCAAGGGGCAGGATGATCCTTTGTACAGACATGCAGAAACAGAATCAATGATTTATTTCTTGGAAAGTCAAGTAATAGTTTCTTAGCATCGATAATGCTTCCAGTACTTTGATGTTCTTGAGTTTGTAGGTTTTGAGAATCCTTTGTAGATTTTCTTACCACTACTGAAGTACCAACCTTATGTGGTAGGTGCAACAGCCAGACCGCTATAAATGCATTAATGGCAATTTTCAAGCAGGAATAAAGGAAGCCTATTCTTAATCTCAATTTTTCTTGTACATGTCTATTTCTTTGAATAACACATTATGCATGTATTTCCAACTGTTTATTCTTTCCCAACAAAGCAAATATTTTTATTAACTTGACTGAACACACAATTATCTTCAAAAACTCCTTGTTAAAATGTAATTAGTTTCTAAAAGACTATTGTGTATTTTGTGTGTATCTATAAAAGATTGAATTAAAGCCTTCATGAGTTCATGAATTTGTGGACGTATCTAAACAGCTTTCATCATGTAAGAGTCACTGGTAGGTTTGATTTATATCATGGAAGTCTTAGTCTGAAGTTTTCTCATTGTGATAGAACACTGACAAACTTAATTCCACTAGCCTGTGTCATCCTTGTATTATGATAATTAGGCACCTCTGGAAGACAGAGGAGCACAAGCACAGCTTTGCTCTTAACTCTGGTACCAAATTTTGTGCTGCCTTTTGATAATCTGGTTTTAATACTTGCTTTAAGGCTTTTTATTCCAATTTTATTAGTTGTCTACTTATTCTCTGCTTCATCACTGAGAGCAAGCCTCTAGCATTTCCTCTTGGCATATGCAATATAAAGTGGTGACAAGGTTGTTTCTAAAGTATTGCAGGCTTGTATTATAGGTGACATTTACTCAACATGTCAGCCCTTCTTTTCCTGCAAGTTTCACCAGGAATTGTAAGGACCCTTTGGGTTTTCAGTTTTCTGAGTCAGGACATCACAACCTCTACACAAAATGTGTTATTGCTTTCATATAGCAATTTACACACACAAATCTACCTCCCTTTATTCCCAGAGGTCTCATACTAAAGTTTCTCTTCTTAGCAAGATAAACAAATTTGTCTTTTCCCTCTCTTTTTTGAATTCTGTCTAGCTCCAGTGCTTTGTATAAGGGAAGGGAACAGACTCAAATTGAAGCTTGGATTAGAATGAGAATTGGTTTACAGCTGTCTCTTGTGACAAGTACCTGCTGGCAGGAGAACTGATGCTGCTGTACGCTTCCTCCAAAGAGTGTAGACAGAGGCAGAAGGTCCTTGCCTACAGCTATCTCTTCACAAGACCAAAGATGTAAGTAGCTATTCAAAAAGCATGAAAGATTCAAGCCAAGAAAAGGGCAGTTGCTGCCCCAAAAGTTTGGTGCACCCTGAGAACCATCTTAAGTTGTTCAGTCTCACATCTGCCACACTGTCATGTTTTCAAAAGGGCTTTAGTTAATTTTTTATAGCAAAATTACACCAAATATAGAAAAATTGTTTTCCTTGTGAAACAATAACATATATTTGGCACAGCATTTTTGCCTTTCTCCATCTTCATTTTGAAAGAAGTGAACAACCCTTTCCCCTGGCTCCTGGATGCCAGGATGGAATTAGCTCTCAGAAACCGCCTGTTCTTTCTCCTTCAAACCTGCCCAGGGTAACAGTAGTAGCTGGTATCAAGATGTATTTTCACTGCTACTTTGAGCAGCATTTTTGTAGCTGGAGATGTAAGGGGTCTGTGTTGTGCATGTACAGCAGCAGATATTTATTAAGAGTACTGTAGTGTTTTAAATACCTCACCTCCTTTTCAGGGCATCAGCACTGGTTGTCATGGAAACAGAGCTGAGAACCAGAAACTGGCAGTTGAAATTGCCTCATCTGCCAGTGGCTGTGTCCATGTCTAGTCCTGCTTCCATGGAAACACAAGTCAGAGCAGCAAATGCAAGGTAGTGGTTTCCAAAAGTTGCCTTAAAAATAACCCTGAGCTTAATGCTGTTTTGTTTGTGATCATCTCCCCATCAACCCTGTTTAAGTAGAGCTCTTGAAGTTTGCAAAATTTAAAAGTTTAACAGATAGAAGGAAAACAAGGCATAAAAAATTAAAAGTATCTGTCCTCTTTTATTTCCTTTACTGGTATGATAAATTTTTGAGAGACAGACGGGTTAACAAACTTTGGTCTGCATAGTTACATTATCAACTGACTGTCAGAATTATCTTTGATTAATTAGGTGCCCTTTCTTATAATTATTGTTTATACTGAGCATGTTGGACGCTGAGGCATAGTTTAGCAGGTTAACTGGTCTTCATTAATTCTCTATTGGTACTGAACCATTACATCTCACAAAAAAAGATCAGATTCAGGTAACATTTTTAGTTTTCCAAGGAACTAGCTCCAAAAAAACCCCAGATAATTTTCTATGGATTTCATATCCTTCCCCTCCCTGCCCCTCCCCCCCCCCCACACAAAAAAAAAATAACANAAAAAAAAAAAAAATCAGAATATATCCTCTACAAATTTCTAGGTTTTTCATCTACTGCAAAATCTACTGCAGAAGTCAAGAGGCTGACAATGACTTTCTGAGAAAAGATGTTCTTATTTGAAAAGGTTGAATGGGTTGCCATATGTTTACTTCAAATACCTATTACCCTGTTAGCCTTCTTTCCCAGGTGTAATGCTTTGTTTCAGACAGATTAGGAGCCAATTTTTATCTTCCATTGTTCCAGCAGATCTTCTGTTTGCTGTGATTCTTGATGGCTGGAGAAAGAGTAGCAGAATATTAGATTATACTTGAATGGAGCAACATTGTCAGCATTGCTTTGAGTTCATCAATAACTTGTAAGACATAACATGCTCCAGAATTCAGGTGTTGCATCAGATTAATTTGCCATTAATCGTGAGGAAATTTGTATCTCAGTAGTTCTTGCTGGAAAAAAAAGAATATAAACAGATAGTCTTTGTTTTAAACATTCCAGTTTAGCTAGTGGAACAAGTATCTGCATAGCAGAGCTGAAAAATTTTTAATAAGATCTGTGCTTTGCATGGTAAGAAGGTCATCCCATCCTGAAGTCCGCATGTCAAATAATAAAGACAAAACCCAGTTTGAAATGTCCGCTCTTTTTATTCTAAGGCTTTCTGTGAAAAGTCACTACCTAAAACTTCTTAGAGGAATATGTTCTACCACTGATTCGGTCTTTGACTTAATACCTGTCTCCATATCTTGTAGGTCTCAGATGAATTCCTGAATATCTTGAAGCAGAGAATATAAAAAACTCTTTGCCTGTGGATTCCTCTGGAGCTTCCTGACCCACCAGAGAAGAGTATAGCATAGTTCTGCTTTGGGTTTAGAGTTGGTCAGGATGATTTCAAATATGTAGGCAATCAATTGTATGTTCACTATGTTCTGTGCTTTCCACCACGGATTAATTTCCTCCCTCTTTTTTCTTTTTAGCTAACACAGATATTGCTGTTATTCTGAAACTCTGAAAATGTTGCTGTGGTCCCGTAGGCTGTAAAAAAGCTCCATTTCATAAAAAAGCCATATTTTTTTTTTCTCTATTTGATATTCTTGTTCCACATCAGGAGTTTTATTTCATCTGGTCATTAAAATTACCAAGAGATACCATTTCTATTTCCATTCTTCTATTTTTATTTATTTATTTTTTTAGAAGACTTGTACTGTATTTTTATTTTATCTATTAAATTCTTGAAAGAAATGTCAAAAATGGGTCTGTGCCCTAAGCAGCTAAATATCATCCAGAATATGAAATCTCTGTGCAGTTTAGAATAACCCTTACAATATTAATAATATCATCTTTATCAAATACTAGATTCAGAGCTAATACACTGCATTCATGACAATATCTACCAGTCTTTGGCATTATTCTTTAAACTTTAATCACTATTTAAAAATTCTCTTATTTCTACTTCTAGTATGCAAATTAGCTTTTTTTACAATTCTTACCTTTTCTTTCAGGATACTTAAACCACATCTGCTTATAACTTTCAGCTTTTAACCTCTTTTCATAATCAAACAAATTTTATTGTAGGTAATATCTCATTCTTGTGTTTGTGTCTTCAGTAGCTTTTTAACTCTACACTTTAACGCTACACTGTAGAATATGAAATGTTTACAGGGATAATATAAATCCATACCAAACTTTAGTAGGAGATCTGCAATGAAACTGTATGTGTCTGCTTTTCTGTTTTTCCTCTCCTTGCACTTCCTTAAAATTCAGTTAAAATTTTTCTCAGTTGTTTGTTGCATGCTGTGATCCTTCTCAGGCATCTGAGGGATCCCTTCCATGCTGAAGGTTATATATATGGCAGTTATGAAAACTAGATTCCTAGGATACAGTCCCTGAGTTTAGTGCCTCCACATATAACACTTAGGCAAATTCTTCAATGACCTAATTTTTAAGTGTGCGTTTGAACTCAGATTTGAAAGTATGTATCTATACAGCACAGCTCATATTGAGTGCAATCACACGGCACATACAGGGCAACCAGGGGATCAGACCCAGCCAGCAGAGATATAGGAAGGGCAGGTCCTGCCTGGCCAATCTGATCTCATTTTATGACCAGGTGACCCACCTGGAGGATGAGAAAGGCTCTGGAAGTTGTCTCCCTTGCCTTCAGCAAAGCCTTTGATACTGTCTCTCACAGCATCCTCTTGGAAAAGCTGTCAATCCATGGCTTGGACAGGTGCACTTTTTGCTGGGTTAAAAACTGGCTGGATGGTTGAGCCCAGAGAGTGGTGGAGAAGGGTATCACATCCAGTTGCCAGGCGATCATTAGTGGTGTTTCCCAGGGGTCAATATTGGAGTTAGTCCTGTTTCATGTCTTTACTGATGTGGATTGAGGGATCAAGTGCACCCTCTGAAAATTTGTGGATAACACTTAGCTGGGAGAGAGTGTTGGTCTGTTGGAGGGTAGGAAGGGCTTGCAGAGGGAAATGGACAGGCTGAATTGAAGTACCAAGGCCAACAATATGAGGTTCAGCAAGGCCAAGTGCTAGGACCTGCACTTGGGTCACAACATCCCCCTGCAGCACTACAGGCTGGGGGAAGAGTGGCTGGAACACTGCCCAGTGGGAAAGGACCTGGAGGTGTTGGCCAACCGCCATCTGAACATGAGCCAAGGTGGCCAAGAAGGCCAATGGCATCCTGGCCTGGATCAGCAACAGTGTGGCCAGCAGGACAGGAAAAGTGATTCTCCTCCTGTACTTGGCACTGGTGAGGCTGCACCTCAGATCCTGTGTCCAGTTATGGTCCCCTCATTACAAGAAAGGCATTGAAGTACTAGAGCACCTGTGTTCTCTGAGGTGAAGGGTAATGGAGCTGGTGAAGGGTCTGGATCACAAGTCCTATGAGGAGTGGCTGATGGAGTTAAGGGTGTTCAGTGTGGAGAAAAGGAGGCTCGGCAGAGAACTTATCACTCTCTACGGCTGCTTCAAAGGAGGTTGTAGGCAGGTGCAGATTTGCCTCTACTCCAGGCATCCAACAACAGGATGAGAGGTTCATGTTGGACATCAGGAAGAATTTCTTCATGGAAAGGGTTGTTAGGCACTGAAATGGGCTGCCCAGGGGGAAGGTGGAGCCACCACCCCTGGAGGTGTTCAAGAAATGACTGTGTGTGGCACTTGGTGTTATGGTCTAATTGACAAGGTGGTGATCAGTCAAAAGTTGGACTCAATCTTAGAGTTCTTTACTAACCTAAATAATTCTGAGATTCTGTACTGAGGAGACATGAAAAACAGTTGGAGAATACATCACAACTACGTGCTCACAGGATACCAGGTTCTTGCTCAAACTGAAAAGGAAGTTGCTCAAGGATTTCAGATGAACCATGTCTGAGAAACTAAAGGCTGGGTGTGTATTGACATTACTAGAAAAAGGCAGCTTTCCTAGAGTGAGGTGTTGAAGCTCCTGGAAAGTGCTGAGTTAAATATTAGGTTATTGAGTTGTACTGAAAATTAGATAACACATAGGACAAATCTTAATAAAAAGTGTTAGGTTGGAAATGAGATCAGAAAACATATCAACCTTTTGCTTTCTTTTGTGTGTGTTTCCTTATATTGCCTCTTTGTCTTCAAGCTGTGATTTCTTAGAAACTCCTTCCAAACTCATCATTTTATGAGATGCCTAGAGCACAAGTCATAGATTCATAGAATCGTAGTCCTTTTCACAAGTCCTCGTCTGTGCTCAGGCAACAAATGATGCTAGTCTATTGAAATTGCACAGCCAGAAAGCTTTCAAATACAGTGATATTTGAGGTCATTTTTTTTCCTTTGAGAAAGACACAGAATCAGGTCCTCATATAGATGACTAATTTCTTGAAGCATCTGGGAAACAGATAAGAAAATTGTAGCTCAACCTCTCTTCTAGCTTTTTTCAAGAATGAGTAAATCAGTGTGTCTCTCAATACTCTGAGAAAGTTCCTGTCTCCCAGACAATCTTGGGATAGAGTATAAACACAATGATAGATGTGAAAGGATGAGAGGATGGCAGTTTGGTTAATGCATTTACCAGTTTAAATCTACCTTATGTTGGTTACCCTAGCCAAAGTACCCGTGTGCGTATCAAAGGCTGGTGACCAGATCAGTTTCTCTGCCTAACAGAGGCTTAGATTTTTGATAGTTTCCAAATCATATAGGAATTCTTTAAATACTGTCATAGTTAATCCAAAATACTTTTAGGTTTAAAGAAAGAAATAGGGAATACTTTTCCTGTAGGAAGCTTTTCCTGTAGGGAATACTTTTCCTGTAGGAAATCAATGACACACTTGATTCCAATTTCACAAAAATAGTAGTGGTTTTTCCCTTATGGACACATACAGTGTCTCAGCTGTGTGATCTTGACATTTTTCATCTGTGTTCTTCATCTTATTGAAATGAAGATGCGGCTTTCTTAAGGTAAGTGCTGAGAAACTAATGGGCATGATAAGACTCTGGTTCAACATTTCACTATATTGTTATTGGTCAAGTTAGTTGAAAACTTCTTTTGAAAGAGAAATACTATCATATCACTTAAAATTTTCAATATGAATATGGCAATAAGTAATCAAGCCATCTGCATGTATTGGAAGCCTCTTTCCAAATCTCCCAGTAGAAATTTTGTTTTCTGTTCAGACTTTAATATTGCTAATTTTTCAGACTGCACATCTTTGCAGTTGAAGATACTTCTTCCAAACCCAAAACATCACCAATGGAATTTCTTGCCTTTTGTTACTTAATTACGTTGAAATTAATATAGAAAAACTGGATATTACATGAATGATATTAACAATCAGAGTAGGATGCTATTAGGGAAGTTTCTCAATGCTATTTATCCAGCTCCAAGCCATCTGGAGGCATCTGAATGTGTCATTGGAATAATTAAGCAATATCAAGAACAAAATGGTTTAAAATGAATTTTAATGACAAAAATAATTAGGGGACCATTCCCATAACATGCAACAGTCGCTGTATGTTACTAATGTGTCACAAGTGACAACTTTTATAGGATAAATGGCATATTTTGCAAGTTCACCTCTCAGCAGTATCTTTCTGGATTTTTATATTGATTTTTAATTCTAGAAAATGTGGGGCTCTTTTGTGATTAGTGTCTGAAGTGCCTGACAGATTTGTTTTTAACAGTAGCTCTTTCATATTTTTAAAGCAAAAAGGATAAATCTCATTCTCTTACACTGAGGGATGGAGTGGTCTCAATATTACTTTAATGAATTTTGACATTTAGTAAAATAAGCTGAAAAATCCCAGAATAGTTTGGCTTGGATGGAAGGGATATTTAAAGGTCATCTACTCCAACCTCCCTACAATGAGCAGGAACATCTTCAACTAGATCCAATGTCTCAGCAAGCTGTTCAACCTGACCTTGAACACTACCAGGGAGAGAAAGTATTCCACCACTGCTCTGGGCAATCTGGTCCAGTGTGTCACTACCCTCCCTACTAAGAAAGAAGTAAAAACTTCCTTTTATATCTTACATAAATCAAACCTCTTTAGTTAAAAACCATTACTGCTTGTGGTATCACAACAGGTTCTGCTAAAAAGTCCCTCTCTTTTTTTATAGGCCCTATTAGGCTACTGAAAAGCCACTCTAAGGTCTCCCAGAAGCCTTCTCTTCTCAAGGCTGATCAGTTCCAACTCCCTCACCCTGTCTTCATAGGAGACATGCTCTGTCCCTCACAGCATCTTCATGGTCCTTCCCTGTATCACTCCAACAGGCCCACATCTTATCTTTTCTTTTCAAAGTCATCTGCCTTTTTAATTAGAACTGTTTGACCCTTTCTGGCATTACTACCTTAACATGCAGACAATTAAACCTCTTTTATTGGTTCTTCTAAACCATTCCTGGTGCCAGCTAGTAGAAGAAAATGCTTTCAAAGAATGCAGTATGGATGCAGTGTGCTTTTGTCAGTCAGCAGTAACCACGTAAGTGATAAAAAACAAAGCCGATGTTTTCTTCAGGAGGAAATAAATATGCATAGTGAAAACTGAGCAGTTAACCTTCATTAGCTGTGGACATACATATAAGTCTTGATGATGGTTTAAGTATTTCAACATAACTGGTGCCTGTAGGATTAAAATAATAATATGTCCTGTATGTTTCCTTCTCCTTACATTTATTCTCTGAACAGAAAAACCTCTATAGTAATGATTAGTTTTGCTGAGTGCTTTAAAATATCTTAGCTGAAATAGGAATCATTTTGTCTTTCCTGGATGTGAGATCAAAGAGTATTTTGTGTGGAAAAGCCTATCTGTACATCTGACAGCAACTCTTAGTGCAGAGCATTATGCTATCCATCTGACTGGAACAACCTTGATTCTTCGCTCATAATAAAATCACAGCCCGAAGGACGATTCTCTAAAAGAGACTGTAGGTGATCATTATGTCTTAGGGTTTATTAAAGACCTCTGCACTTGATGGGAACTTTGCAAGTTTCTGCAAGTAGAAGAGTTGGTGTTGCCAGGGCCTCATAACAGCAATTGTTGTACTGACTTTGTCCCAGAATAAGTATTGCTACTGGAAATAGCAACCTAATAAAAGAGAGCAGTGTCATGCTTAAGGCAGGTTATCAGGCACATTGTTTTTTATTGTGTTTGAGCTTCTTTGTATTTACATGTTAAAAGAACAAGCCTAAGAGTACTTAAATCTATTGCCATCTTGTGTATTTGTTTCTATACCAAAAGCTAGTAACACTGGAATGTTACTGTAAAGCAAAGCAGAGCTGAACAGATCTGATCTATTTAAGCAAGAAATTCAAGCTCCTATGCAATTAGACAATTACTTCAAACATGTTTTTCTTCCAGTCATTGCATGTGTGCCCTGTTTCTATAAAATATATGTAACCTGAGTCCATTGGAGAACACTATGTTTATATGACCTAAAAAACTAAATTTAAAAAAAAATGTGCATGAGCAGATTATGCAATGTGTGAAAAACTATTTTATATATTTGTTTATGACTTACTAATTATTTATTATAGTCATTCTTACAAGGATTTTACAGAGAAAACATGTGTTCCCTAATCTTACTGTGGCTTGAAATCTGACTGTATCTTGAAAGCTTCGTTTAAGATCAACCTACTCATCTTCTTGACTCTAATAATGAACCATTTAAATAGACAGCTTTTGCCCTTCTCTTAAAACCTCAATAAACTATTTAGAAATGTATACTTGATATAAAGTTTGATCATCTTAAAATTATTCAATTGACATCAAATTCAGTTTGTGTTAATGTTCAGTGATAATCTGCATTTCAGGAAAGTATGACTGTGTTAATTAATGATTTTATGTTTATTTAATAATGATCAACCTTTAAAACAAGTGGGTTTTTGAAATGTCATCTTCTATTCTTGCATCTCAGATCTACCTACCAAACATATTTCTCCTTTTAAATTACAAGACAAGCACAGCATATATCTATGCAAAAAATACACTGTCCCTGAGGAGAGCTGCAATTTAAAAAATGCTTGTCAAATAGGACTTTATAGCCTGAAAAGAAGAAATTAAAACATTTTTTTTCAATAGAAACTGAAACTTTTCTTGTTTGTTTCATATATCAGACAACTAGGGCATAATAATTTGCAATGCTGTTCTGTAAACTCATCACATTTTAATATTTGAAGTCTGTGAGACTTCTTATATGCTCATCATAGAAGGCCAATATAAAATATAAAAAACCCTTGCTTACCACCCACCATGATTTTTTCTTCAACTGCCATTGCAATAGCTCTGCTTCTATGAAATATGGATAATCTAGCACGGTTATGCAGTAAATTAAAGTTTCAAAGTTAAGCTATTTTATACAGCTAACTGCTCAAAAATACAATATTAAAAAGGAGAGAAACTCCTTCCTTAAACTGAATATCACAATAACAAGTCCTTAGATGGGGTGCAGTGCCCTCTGTTTTTACTGACTTCTGGGAAAGGTAAGTCCAAATCATATTCAGATGCCGAAGAGGACCATTACAATGTTATGAGAAATGGAGAAACTATTCTCCATTTCCAAAGAAGAATTTTAAGATGCCTACAGGGAGAAAACGAATGTACTGTTGAGTTTTTCAACCTGGTAGCGATTCTAGGGATAACAGAACATATGGAACGGCTGAACACTTACTTGCACATGCTCAGGAACAGGTATGAATTTAGTGGGGCTGCACCCAAGTGCAGGGTTACTGGATCTGATACGGTGCTGTGGAAACGGGACACACAGCTTCCAGAACTGATTTAGTTGGTGCCCACATTGCTTTCTGGAGACCTTGCTACCCACTCATTTCAGGGTTTATTACACCCACAGCAGCTCCTGGGGTACATTTGGCCTAAAATCCAAGTTTGATTTACTTTGTGTAACACAATTAAAGCTGGCAGTTACTCTAAAGAGATAAGTAAAACAAATGTTATCGTTACAGCATTTAAAATTTAATTTTTCTGTGAGGTTAGAAGGGTTCCAGGTAAGATCTAGGATCAGTTACTTCTGCCATATCTGATTTCTGGGCACTATGACACTTTTTGACTGAAGAATATAGAAACCTGAATGGAAGAATTGCTATTTTAATGACTACCAATATTTTATGAAAAATTTAAAAAAACAAAACAAACAAGGTAAAAGAGGTACTATATAATTTATAAACGTACTTAAACATTGCATTTTCTTGAACAAAACCCGTGTATGAATCTACTACACAGACACATCTTTGTTGACACAACATTGTTATTTCATTTAAAGGCAGGGATTGCCTCAGAGAATTATCAGATCAGATATATTGGTGAGCAAATAGTCATGATTCAGTCTTTACAAACATGACGCTGCTTATGTAGTATTCAGTCTGGATAGACTATGGTAAAATGAAAATGCATTTAAGCAGAAAATAAAACATCTTTTTTTTTCATTTATTTTGTTTGCTTTTAAGGGAAAAGAAAGCAGCTACCCTTTCATTTTACTGTACTAAGAAACTTGCATTGGTAGTCTTGAGAGAATTCCATGTAGAACATATACACCACCATAAAAATGTTAATTTATCCCTCATAAAAACCAAAAGATTGCTGTTCTTCTTTATTTTTCAAATTATGAATTCCTTACAGCAATTTCTACATATGGTTCATGAGAGGGATTACTGTCCCACTGCCGGCTTGCAAGCATTTATTTTGACTACTCAAAATTGTAACTATTTTATTTACTTCCATGCCTTTGATTTTATAAATCTCAAAAACGTGCGATTTTCAGTAATGGAAAAATAACCTATTTTTTTACTGAATCAAGATGTCCTTAATCAAATTTTTTATGAACATTCTTTCCAATCACCGCTGTAGGATGTCTTTTGTAGGAAAACACAAGTTCATTTAAAAATACTTATAGATGTCCTGCCAACCTACATCTGTTAAAAGACCCCCAAACCAGTTGAATCTGAACCATTCAAATGCAGAGTAGCTCATGTGACTTTACAGACACAGACATATTGGGAGTGGGATATACGCTGTTCTTTTTTGTTTAAACAAGAATTCTGCCCATGAATGACCTATTCATCATTCCGTGTAGTGGTCCTGGCTACTCCTTAGCTTTCTGCTACTTACTGTTTTTTACTATTTGGTTCTCTTCATACCAGCTCATATGGTGCTGTGTTCTATGTTTTTGACCAAGCTATTACCACTAATGTTCTAACTTTTGCTGAACGGTGTTGGCACAGCAGCAAAGCACTTAATCTGTTTCCCCTGTCCCAGTGGAAGTGGTGAGGGAAGTGACCAAGTGACTGCGTGGTATTTATCTGCCCACTGGTGTTAACCTACAACGTCAGTGTTTTCATCAGAAACATTTTCTCATTCCGAATGAACCACTTACATTCCATTTCAGATGCTGTTATTGTCTAGAATAAGTATTCTCAGATATATATATGATGTTGCTGATCAGGTCTTCTGGAGAACAAGTCAGATTCAGTGCACTTGAACTACGTAGGAGTACTGTGAAATATGGATATGAAGATTGTGTGTGTGTGTGTGTGTGTGTGTGTGTACATCCACCTGTTTTCAACAAGAACTGGCATTGTTTGTCAATGACAAGACAGCCTTCAAACAAAATTTTACCAAGAAAGGTAAACTTTAAAAAGCACGTATTCTTATCTTCCAGAGCACCCTCCTCCCTGCGCTTAAGCAGAAATGACTGTTTCTTTTAGTGATTTTAATTTTTATAGTACTTATTCATATGTTTTTCTTTGGGAAAAGCGTGGTGACATTGGAGCTGTGAGACAAAGTATTCTCAGAGGATCTTTTAAACCAGGTTCTAACAGAAGTATGACTAATACAGTGTTATCACCATCAGAGACTTCTGCAATACGTGTTTTCTGGGGAAGTGAAAAAATTACAAAAAGAGGAGAGAGAATGGGAGGAAAGCAATCTTAGCCTACTAAAACTAGACAAAACAAAGCAAAAACCTAATAAAAATTTTGGAAAAGCTAGAAGGGCCTGTGAAACCCATAGGAACTCATTCCCACCTAATTAGTCTGGGGAGCATTTGGGATGGAACTGCAGAAATTATCTAATTAAGCTCAAACAGAAAAGCATTCTGTAACTTATCATTGCAGAACAATAGTTTGCTCCTGTAAAAGACTTAGAGAAAGATTATTCTTTAGGATGTATTTCCAGAGAATCAGAGTTGCCTGGGAAACTAGCTGCCATGTGTGGTTCTTCTCTTTTCTGAGCAAATGTTGAGTCACATGGATTTTCCATGTGTCAGGTTTTGTTGCTGGCTTTTAAATGCAGAACGTATCTGTTCAGCAGCACTGGATGCTACGGGCCTTTACTGTCAGCTTTGCATCTGTGTGACTTGCTCTCTTTCAATTTGTATTTGATGCTGTTTGCATAAATATTCAGAATTAAATCTTACACGAACAGTTAGGACTACAGACTAGAGAATTTTTCATTAATGTTTTGATGATTGCTTTTTATTCTCAGTTGATCTGTTTTGTTATCTGTGATACCAATACCTCATAAAAATCTATGCAAGCACTGACTGCAAAGAGACTAGAAACCCACAAAGTCAAGAAGCTGCTGCTTGATATTGAAATGCAAAAAAAATATATTTTCAGACTGCTCTTTTCTTGGCCTATTGACTCTTTTACGGCTGAGCACTGAATTTAATTTTGTATATTACCTATATTTGAAAAAGAATATTACTTCACTGAAAAAGCCAAATCAAAGTTTCTACACATTTGTCTTAATTGATTTGCAGACAAGTCAGGCAGCTACAGTGAAAAGTTCACTTCTTTGACTGTCACAGAATGTGTCAGGTTGGAAGGGAGTATGGCAGGGTCATCTGGTCCAGCCTCCCTTCTCAGGGTCATCCTAGAGCACATTGCACAGGGCTGTGTCCGGATGGCTTTTGAGTATCTCCAATGAGGGAGACTCCACAGCCTCTCTGAGCAATCTGTTCTCTTGCTCAGTCACCTGCACAATAAAATAGTTTTTCCTCATATTCAGATGGAACTTCTTGTGAAACAGTTTCTGCCCATTGCCTCTTGTCCTGTTGCTTGACAACACTGAGAAGAGCTTGGGTACCCCGTCTTGGCACTCTCTCTGTGGATACTTACAGACATTGATGAGGTCCCCTCTCAGCCATCTCATCTCAAGGCTGAACAGGCTCAGTTCCCTCAGCCTTTCCATGTAAACATGCTCCAGTCCCTTAACCATCTTTGTCACTCCCCACTGAAACCACTCCAGGGTCTCCATGTCTCTCCTATACTGAGGAGCCCAGAACTGGACACAGCACTCCAGATGTGGCCTCACCAGGGCTGAGTAGAGGGGCAGGATCACCTCCCTCAACCTGCTGGCAATGCTCTTCCTGATGTACTTCAGGATCCTGATAGCCTTCTTGGCCACAAGGGCACTGCTGATTCATGGACAGCTTGTTGTCCACCAGGACCCCCAGGTCCTTCTCCTCAGAGCTGCTTCCCAGCAGGTCGACTCGCAGCCTGTACTGGTTCCTGGGACCAGTGCAGGTGCAAGACCCTGCATTTGTCCTGTTTATATTTCAGATGGTTCTTCTCTGCCCCTCTCTCCAGCCTGTCAAGGCCCTTCTGAAGGGCTGCACAGATCTCTGGGGTATTGGCAGCTCCTCCCGGCTTTGTGCCATCAGTGAACCTGCTGAGGAGACATCTGCCCCTTCATCCAAGTCATTGATGGAGAAGTTTAACCATACTGTGCCCAGTACTGAACCTTGGGGGACTCCGTTAGAGACAGATCTCCAATAAGACCCTGTGCCACTGATTACAATGCTCTGGGATCTGATGATCAGCCAGTTCTCAAGCCACCTCACTGTCCGCTCATCCAGTCCACACTTCCTGAGTACGGCTACAAGGATGTTGTGAGAGACAGTGTTGAAGCCCTGCTGAAAAATCAAGGCAGACTGCTCTCCCCTCACCCATCCAGGTCGTTGTTTCACCATAGAAGACCATCAGGCTGGTCAAGCATGACTTACCTTTAGTGAATCCATGCTGACTACTCCTGATCAATTTCTTGTCGTCCATGTGGACAGAGATGGCCTTCAGAATGAGGCACTTCATTACCTTTCCAGGGACTGAGTTGAGGCTGACTGGACAGTAGTTCTCTAGGTCCTCCTTCTTGCCCCTATTGAAGACTGGAGTGACATTTTCTTTCTTCCAGTTCTCAGGTACCTCTCCTGATCATCATGACCTGTCGAGAATGATCGTGAGCAACCTCTCTGTGGTGTCTATCATGTGTCTCTCAGCACTCATGGATGCATCTTGTCAGGCCTCCTTGCACTTCTGGGCGTGGGGCTTGCCTGTGTAATCTCTAACCCAGTCCTCCTTGACTGAGGGAAAGTCTTCCTTCCTTTAGTTCTGGATTGCCTGCTTGTAAACAAGAGAGCAGTAACTTGACAACTGATTGTTGTTCACTGGCTCAACAAAAGGTTTTGTGAGTGTACCTCACGCCACTGCAATAGGTTTCAAATACCAGGAACAGTTTGTATGGTTACCTGGGCATCAAATGCTGTGTCAGGTTTTTTGGGCTGGAGCAGACATCTACAAAGCAACAGCACATATCTGGTGAGATACTGGTATCCTAAGCTTGTACTTGTAATCTAAGTGGGATGCTGCAAGGCATCTAATGACTTATTATGTCTGCACTTAGACATCTGAATCATCCTCTAGATATTTATGCTTGTAGACAATCTGCAATGATATACAATCAGATACCTTGTACTGGTATTCTACCTACAACCACAGCAATTGTGCTTATGACAAAAGTCTTCTTACCATTTGAAAACACCTTCTGAAAAAACCCAGCAATCCAAGGAATTTATATCAAGGCACATGAAATTGCATTGATTGCATTGTTTATATTTCTTTCAAGAAACAACATTAGCTAAGTCATAGTCCCCATCCAAAGCAAAATAAACATAATTTCTCCATAGTGTGTTTGAAGGTGATTCACTTTGACAAATCATAACTAACAAAAGTAACTTGTATTTTAAAAAGAAATTAGAATGAAGAAATATATTTGCTGAAGTAAAAGATAATGGTGACTCGTTAAAATACAAAGAAAGAAGGAAGCAAACAAACCCCTTTATCCTCTTATATCACTGCTTCTATTCCTTTTATAGCAGTGGTAAAACAATGATGTGTTACTAGTAATTAGTATTACTGCAACTAATAGCCATTGCTGTGGCTATTGCTGTTATCACATTCTAGCTCTTACCCACATAAACTTACAAACCTCACCAGTAAGGAATGCAATGCTACTGCAGGACGTGAGTTCCAGCTGTAATGCAACTTTTACAAGTGGCGGTTTACCATTTAGTCAATATGGTGACAGGCTAATAATCATGTCTTGTGCAGAAAAGTTTCACTACAAATGGTTTTAAACATAATTGAACAATTATATTTTCTTCATGGTAAGCCTCTGCCCACTTTCCCTGCTAATGTAATGTATTCATGGAAAATCTAAATTCTTAAATTTATGCTACACTTAAAGCTTTGAAATAAGAGAAAAAGTAAGCAGTATCTTTGAGCGGTAGTCCTCTCTTCCAAATCCTTGGGTGCCAGGCTGTAAACTGGGATGAAATTTCAGAAATGGACTGTAACCACCCAAAAGAATGTTCATTATGTAAAATAAGTATTTAGCTACAGTGGCATTAATATTCTAGTATAAATGCAGTGCACTGTCAATGTTATTGCACCCTATTTGTGAGCAATGAAATGAGGGGAATGCTGAATTTACATTCTCAGCTTGTGTTATGTCCCTGAAGCCTTAAGACACAAGTCAGCAATGCACTTTGCTTTCTTAGTCAGTTTAGCTTCACTGGGACTTAAATGTATGCTGAAATACCTTGTTCACTTGCCTAAATATAATTTTCAAATGTATTGAAAATCAAGTTTAGATTTTAAGATCTTTGTCATGGTTATGAACATTTGTAGAAATAGGCCTTCACTACTGGCTAGCTATTGTTAGCTACAAACACCAAGAACAGCTTTCCTGTGGCTGTCACCTAGATGCCTGATATACATACACAGAGACAGAGAGAGACCTTGCAAGCCAGATGAACAAATTCTTGGCAGCCAGAAGATCTTTTGATTCCATTGTTTCTTTCAGATGATCTATGGTGATTACCTGACTCTAGGCAGCATATCTGACTTCAAATCCTCTAATCAGAAATATCATTAGCTAGAATAGTATAGAAATGTAGTTGTTCAAGGTATTTTTATTTTGGGTGTTTTGGATTTAACTTAACAAGATTTTCACTTTTTAATGAGTTCTTCAACATCTATTTTAAGATGGAGTGACTCATACTCTAGAGTTCCCATTTTCTCACCCAGAGAATCTGGGTGTCAGTTCAGACTAAAAACTTCTAGATTGCTGTGGATAGGTGACGTGAGTTCAGCCTGTCATAATTGAATGCATGCAGGAAAATGGAGCCATGATGCTATACAACAATGAGGTCTTTAAAACTGTCTGATGTTTCCTACCAAATGTTATTACAGTCAGGTATATAAACCGTATCTGAAGTATGTCAATGCTTTCTTTTGACTTGAGGGAAAAAAGCCTGTGGTACTGTTACTCCAATAGCTTCAAGCTGTGTCTAATCTTGCCCCCATCTAAATTATCTCTTATGGCTCCATATTAGCAGCATGTGTGAATATACACCTGTAAAAGGATGGCAGGTGAAAAATATATATGACATTTTCCCCTAGTTTCTGCGTATTTCCAGCTCAGAGGATTTTCTGAGTCTGAAGCACTATGTTTCCCTAGGAACATTTACTGGATCTCCCATCAAAATATTTGTCCAGCCTACTTTGAACATATGTAAGCCTTTTACCTCCAAAATTCCCCTGGTAAACCATCCCACAGGTCTGCCCCCCACAGTGTGAAACACCTCTTGCTCATTCTGAACTTGGCCTCTATTGACTTCATCTAGTGGTCCTACTTTTTGTATAGGAAGAAACAGTGACCAGTAAATCCCTTCACACAGTCTCTACATCAGACATGATTTTTATCTTTTCCTTCAAAGTAATTTCTTAATCCTTCTAAGAAAATTATTCCATATCATGATTGTTGGCCTTCTGTGAACCTTTGCCAGCTTTTCTGTAATTTTTGAGGAGACCAGAACTGTGCACATTAACTGGGAGTGTGCATTAACTGTGATTTTGTACAGTGGCATAATAATGCACTTCTTTATTTCTTTATTCATTTCCTCATAAAGTCAAATATATGATTCATTTTTCCACTCGTAGAAAACACTGAGCTGTTATTCTCATCTGTCACAAACACAAAGGCTTACTCCAATGGCAACAGACAGCACAGATCCTTTCATTTTATGTGTGAAACTAGGTTTGTTTTACCCTACATACAGAGAGAACAAACTCTTTAAAAATTTCATCTCCTATTTTATTAGTCACTCATTTTATTCAGAAGAGGCTGAACTGCTTCACAATCAGCCCTCATACATACTCCCTTGTGTAAAGATCCTACTAGAGAGATGCCTCTGCTTGAATGAAGGTGCAAATGAGACCATATGCCAAATCAATTATACAAATTTTATTTAACAGTAAATGTGAGATAGAGAGATAGAAAGAAATAGAAGGGTGTGGGGGGGAGGGGAGAGAGAGATAAAGCAGAAGATAGTCACCACCCTTGGATCCAGTGGTGTCCCTTTGGTCTTTCTTCACCCTGGGCTTCTTGGTAGTGGTGGTTTAAATTCCTGAGGGAATTCAAAACTTTTCACTATGCATTCTTACAAACAAATTAATGTTCATTGTCTTATTCTGTTGGTTAAATAATTCTCTCATTTCTAATGCTAATTGGTCCCATGTTCAGTCTTTCTCTTGAGGTGGGTTGTGATCTCCCCCTGCCAGAATTTCCTTTTACTCAGTCCAAGCTGATTCCAGTACAGTTGCTTGGCCATTTTCAGCCATACATTCTTCTCCCCCAGCTTTGTCTACCTCGCCCTTGGTCTGAGATAACACCTGGACAGTGGTACCACCTTTATCTTATCTCAAGTTCCCATTATGATGGCTGAACTCACACTCCAAGTTGCAGGTATCCACGGAGGTGTACCCTGGGGAGGGGCTTTGGCCATCGCAGGTTCCATCAGTCCCATAACTTGGGGTGTCTTTGTTTCACCAATGTTATGCCTATGAGCAGTTGCTTCTTTACACAGTTTGCCACAGCGGGAATTCATGTCCAGATGCATTACCCAGGATGTGCTCCAACAGGCCTGGAGTCAGCTCCATCCTGTCACCCCATCCCGTGCTTATCTCATGGCAAAGTCCTTCTGTGGTAACAGTGCTTGAGACAGGAAATTGTGCTCTCTAAGTCCTTACACCTTGACCTATGAATTCCTTTATTTTGTGCAAACGTGGTCATGACACCATTCACTGCCTTTTCCAGGTAGAAGACCCAGACGTTGTGGAAAACCACTGGGAACTTTCCTGTATGTAACATTTGTAACATCTAATTTTTTTTTTAAAACCTTTTTTTCCAATTTTAACCATCTATTTACCCATGCTGGGACCTTTCTTTTCTGCTTGTTTCACCGCAAGCGCTTTGCATAAGACCTTATGAAAAGCCTTTAGAAAATCCAAGCAGCACATACCAAGTATATTATCCTTACCCACAAGGGTTTTGACCTCTTAAAAGAATTTGAAAAGGTTTTTAATAATGGACTTCCATTTGTGGAAATCACATGGGTTCTTCTCAGGTAGCTTCCATTTATTCATATCTCAGTTAGTTTTAACACTTTATTCATTTGCCTGCAGGCTTACAGGACCACACTTCCCTAAGTTCCTCTGAAATGTTTCTTTTCAAAGATTGTCACAATATTTGCCACTCTCAAGTCTTCAGATACCAGGATTAGATGAGATATGTGGTAGATGTATAGTACGAAATGTACTATTTATCTATATTTACCAAATGTACTACTTCATCCTTGAGTACTGTTGAGACTTGTGGGTGAATACCATCCAGCATCAGTCATTTGCTAGTTTTATTGTGCTTCTATTTGCTGTGATCACCTTCCACTTATAGCATTATTTTAGTTGATCCTTCATTAATCAGGTTGATCCTTTATTATTCCCAAAATACAGCAAGAGAATCTCCCCAGATTTTCTTACACAGAACTGTGATAGAAAAAACTATCTCCTCTGAAGTGCTGTTCTTCTCTCTGAATGTATCATCACCGTTGTGCATGAGTCCAAAGACTATCTCAGGGCCTTTTTTTTCTTGTTGATTTAGATGGTTTCATTTAGATTACAGATTACATTAGATTCTGTACTTAACTAAACAAAAAGCCACCCACCCTAAGCTGTCAATCATGGAAATTGCTTTAATTTGAAAGTTGGTATCTGACAGCTATTGATTACAGTATTGCAAAGCACAATCCCTTCAGTAAGAAAATAAAAATCCTCTTTGAACGAAAATGGAAGAGAAACTACCTTGTGAATTAGCAAGTATTTGAAGAAGTATTGTTTTGATCACGTTGTATAAATACCTAACAGTGAAGTTTTTTATTTAAGTTCATTTTGAATAGGACAGGCTACTCAGTCTTAGAACATTCTGATGTCTTTGACAAGAGAGAGGAAAACAGTTTTTGTGTACTCAGGAAGAAAAAAAAAAAGGAGAAAAATAAAGAAGAAAAGTGAATTTTACTAACCTTTAAAAGAAACAATGCTTGTCTTCTAAACTCAACACAAAGTGTTTTCCAGCATCATCCTTGTTCAACCGTGCATTGTATTTGGCAAGATACTACTGTCAATTCAGATTCAGAGCACACATCTTGTGTGTGCAAGATATAGTCCTACGATGAATTATGAATCCGTCTCTTTCCTTCAGGGTTTGTTTCTTGAATACTTTTTCCTTGCTTTTAAATATTTATTGTAAATGGGCTTGCAGGAAAATGTAGGAATGTCAGCTATAATCTACTTTTTGTATGCTGGGGAAGCCCTAGAATGCAAGTCATCTTTCATATCCTCTTGCATCCTTTCTGTTTGCCTTTGGAGTTCCTTGGAGCTGACTGAGGAATTTTCTTACACTCCCAATCATTTTGAGTCAACATGGTTTGCTCTTTTACATCGCTGTCGTTTCATATGGCTGCTAAATAATGCATTGGCATAAGCTGGCAGTTTTGGGAAAAGGAATGCTAGGACCAGTGCCAGAATTAGCTCTGGTCCATAATCAAATAATGTGTCATCAGCTACTCCACTTGGAAAGCTATAGCTGTCACCTTAAAGTATTTTTATAAGAGCTTCCCTGCTGTCTTTAAGTTCATCTTTTCCCTCCTGTTGTGTTTGAAACCTAGTCAGCAGATAAGCACCACACAACCACTCAGTCACTCCCTGCCCCAGCAGGGTGGGGGAAGAGAACTGGAGAAAGCTCATGGACTGAGACAAAAAGTTTAACAATTGAAATGAAATAAAAATTATATAATAACAATAACATCAGCAAAAATGACTTGTAATTAAAAGATAAATAAGACAGAGAAATAAAACCCAGGAAAGGCAAGTGATGCAAATGAAAGGAACCAATCAACAACAACCTACAAATACTCAGTCAGTCTCTCAGCAGTGTACACCCCACCAATGTTCTCCCTGGTTTTACTGCTGAGCATTATGTCAAATGGTATGGAATATTCCTTTGGTAAGCCAAAACCAGGACACCTCAAGAAGCAGAAATGATGAAACTTGATGTTCTGGCCCCTGAAAAATTTGGGGGAAAAGCATCAGATAGAAAAGAATAAACAACATTTGTCAATGTTCTGATTTAATTCTTACCATACTCTTAAAGCACCGCCTGTGTTTGAGCAGATCAAGCTGTCTGACAGTGTACAGTGAGCAAGTGGACTGACATTTCTGAATCTCTGAACCTTTATAGTTGCTCTGAAGTTGGCATAGAACTAGTGCAGGCTTTCTCTCTAGCAATTGGTATAGTTTTACCATCTCTGTTTTGTCCATGCCTCCAGGTATAAAGTATAGAAATGCTTATGGCTAAACTGTACTTTTAATCCATGTTCTGTCTCTTATATAAGGCAAATTCAAGATGTCACTTTCCTCTCAGAGAAGACAGAGAAAAAATGGTCACCAAATTCACACCATTGTTTCATTTTTCTGCTGATGCACAGCAGCTTGGCTTATTGTAGGCTCAGTGCCTTAAGTCACATTAATTGTTCATTTACATGACTCAATTCAGATAAACTTTTGGCTCGATCATCAATCAAGATGGAAGAAGTGAGGAACATCTGTCAATGCACATACCTCACACAACAGAGAGGGCTTTTCCTGCAAGTGCCATATGGTGCATGTACTATTGATCAGGAATATGGAGAAATCTGGAATGGCCTGTGGAAGTTACCAGTCGAAGAAAAACACAACCAGAATGGAGATTTGCCCCTAATTTTTAGTCTCACTTTTCCAAGCAAAACTATACCTTGAAGTCTACAATCTGCAGAATGCATGGACAGCTGAATGGCTACTTGTCAGCCTCTTTGTGCGTGAGGCTTATATCCCTGAACTCCTAAGCCAGCTACCCACCAGCTGTGTAACACTCTATAGTTTTAACCTGGAGATACATGTGAGATGATGATAACATTAATACAGGTGTCTGAATAGCAAAAATAGTCCTCCTGTTAAAAAGAGAAAAAGAAGTACTGCAAACTGAAGAAAATAATTTTATGTATTTAAAGACTTTTATTATAAAAAGCATAATAATTATACAGAATTATATTGTATAGATACAATATATACCATATATATATACAAAGCATAATATTATACGAAGCATAAGCCAGCATGAATCATAACATGTAACAATGAATTTTTTTAAAGAAGTACAAAACAATTTAAGAAACAAGAAAAACATGAGAAAAATACAAAACCTTACAGAAAACATGATTTTTTATTTTACATGGCTATACATCATGCTGTGTTCTATGTCTGCCAAGGAAAACTCCTAAAAGCTGTGAAGGAGACAAAAATAGTAATTTAACAGAATCACACAATGTGCTGAGATGGAATGGACCCACAAGGATCATTGAGTTAAACTCCCTGCCCTGCACAGGATATCCCCAAGAATCACATCGTTTATATTCAGCCTTTCAGAAAGAGTCTGAGAGATTCCCAGTAAGGAAGTATACTGCAATGTTCCTCTCACATCACAATAAAAAGGATTGAAAGCTAAATAAAAGATGAATTCTTGCAAATTGGAGACGTCAATAATTTAAAATGAGAGATTTTAGAGGAACCAAAAGCTGAGCAAGGAAACTTCAAGCACAAGCTCAGCTGTCTACAGGCACCAACAGCCCTGATAACTAACTATATTGCATTCTACAATATAAATTTCACGACATCTACTGAATAGTTATCTGAATGAATGAAAATAATTCTGCAAAATGAAGGTTTGCATCCCCAGCAACAGACTGAAGTGTTTTTGGAAGTTTGCAAAGATTAGTTAGAACCATTTTGAAGCTTTGCCTTGGTATCTTAGTTGATTTTGTTAACTGGGTAAATGGAAGGATGCAGACTAGATGTGGAAGAATTCCACAGGCCTACATTAAAATACTCCAGCATAATTTCTGAATAGAGGTCTGGTGTTCAAAACACTAACAGGAGCAAACCTTTCACTTTCTCACAGACCTGAAAGGATGCTTCCACATGGGCTCTCAAAGGAAGTGTCGTATTTGTTGTTTAGTTCATGCTTGAATGTGCCTATCTGTGTTCATACAGGTTGCCTCACAATAGTTTTTTTTTTGCTGTACTGATGAAAAGAGAGCCAGGCTCCTAATGATAAGCTTGTGCTACTCCTGTATTTGAGTAATTAACTTCAAAAGGGAACAGGGAACTTCAGTTCCTGCCTAATGCCCAAGTCATGTAGAGGGTTCCAGTCATGGTCTGGAAACTGGCCATCATGACTCTAATCACTTTCCTCAATCATACTGACTTCAGAAAAAACAATTACAGACTTTCTGGTAGCTTCATCTATACTATGTATTATACTACGTTTGGAACCTTATTTGTTAGTCAGAAATAAAGTCGCAGCTCCTAGCTCTCCCCAAGCACACACTGTTAGAAGAGACTAGCAAACCACATTTCCATGGCAACACAGTTTCCAGAGACTGTGCTGCAAACAAAGGTAAAATGCCTTGAACACAGTTCATGGTATTGAATAAGTGAAGTCACTTGCTGTCGCAAGCTATATGCCTGCAGAACTTAACAATTTTTCCAATTCAAAGACTCAGGACAATTATTAGAAAGACGCTCAAGCATGCCTGTGGCTAGAGAAAGCAAACAGAGAGCTGAGGAGGATCACATCACCTTTCCTCACACTGGAGAGTTTTACCCACTTCAGGGGTTCAAGGCCTAATCAGTACCACCTGTATGAGCTCAGAAAAGAACACACAATGCAGGAAGACAGAAGTTTAAACCTATAAAACCAGCAACACTACACATAGCAAGTCTGCCCTCACCCCCCTTTCTGTAGCATTCATTTAAAAGTCTTCTATATTTGTTTAGTCTAGCTCCCTCTTCACGTCCTCACCCTCTTTTTTGTTTCTGTGATCAAGTCTGATATTTTCTTTTCCTGCCTCAGCAAATCCCCTCACTACGGAATTCCTAAGTGAAATATCAAGACTCTCAATCAATAATTGGTGGCTTTAAAATGGCTCTTTCAGATATTCACTTCACTGCTCTGTAGTTCCTCCCAAGTCTTTACCTGTCTATTTAAATTCCAAGGTCAGCAGGACAAAATCCTACTCTACAGCTGAAATATACCTGATACAGTGGGATCTTAATATTGTATCAGTACTCAGGCATAAACATATTCACAGTGTATCCTTTGACTCTTCACAAATAAGATTGACAATACTGTCACTTCTTCCACCCTCTCCCCCTCTGCCTTCACCTGCTTTTGAAGGTGGAAAATGGATGAAGCAAGGCAAAAACCTCTCAGATACCAGGGACAGAGAAGAAAAACCATGACCACAGACCTTCTCCATCAGACTTAAATTAAAAAATATGCCATTTAGGAGTACATCTGATCTCATTTTTGAACAATAGCAAACGTTGATGACTCTACTACCTATCTTCACAAATTAGTTAAATGATTAATTTACTCACTGCTAGGAACTCCATCCTAATTTCAAGATTGAAAATGACATACTTTAGCACCCAGTCACTAGATCTTGTTATCTTGGTTTGTTATTAGCAAAAATTAAATACCTTTTGATACTGCACATCTCTTCCATATATAGGAAACCCCATAAACAATAATACTGGAAGTTGTCTATCACAGTTATTCAAGCACTGTTGCAAAGCAAACAAATAGTAAACATCCTACACATAAATAACGCTTATAGCAAATATTTCAATTTTTATGTCTCTATCTCTTTTCTTTTTTAATTTTTTCTTTTCTAATGAAAGAAAAGGCCACAAATGTTGATTTGATCATTTTTTTCTGATTTTGCATGATATTAAATTTCATGGAGATCCATTTATGGATAACTATATCCATATACCTATACTTACAGCACACTCTACCAGTCCTTAGGTGACCTAACTGTGTTTTGGCAGGGAACAGGAGTGACTGAGATGTCACCGTATTAATTCCTTCAATGATAAAGAGCTGCTTTGATAATTCTGGTAGATGAACTATGTCCTGTTCAATAGGTGAATTGCTAGGAAAAAAAGAAGGTCAGTCTACATTGTAGGAAAATGTCCCAAGCCTGAATGTGATAGCTCTTAAACCCTCAATGAAGTGGGGAGACATATACCTGGCTTTACTGTTCGTCATATCATCACCAGCTATGGCTAAATTATTTTTGATGCTCAATAGAAATAGAAACCACAAACAAACAGCAGCATGTATGATCAGCTGTGCCTAGGGGAGAAAATTTTACTTAATTATTGAAATTGACCAGCTGAGGTCCTGAGAGAAGAGGTTCACTTGCAGTGAATACCCTGATCAGGAGACTCAAGGTTCATTAGTGTATGGATGACAATACAGGTAATTTTCTTCTTACATGACAAAGGAGGAAAAAAACAAACCGAAAATTCCCAAAATTCACAAATTTTGAGGTTTGTTGCCACCTCCATGTTTATTCAGCTCAAACCAAATGCACAGGGGCACTAGCATTTCTTTTTGAAACTGTGTTAAAACAGGTCTTTGTTTACCACACTTCACTTTAAAAGGAATCACTTTAAGGTGAATAGATCTTTCCCTATCCCCATAGTAATTGTCATCACTGTCAGGAACCTATGCCTGCTTTTAAAACTGCACTTATTTAACTTCACTCTCTGGCCTTTATTTATTTATTTAGTTAGTTAGTTAGTTTTAAAAAATTTATGCATTTGTAAACAAGACTGAAAAGGCTTTTAGTAATCTGTGCCTTTACCGTGTTTAAGTGCCTTTCAAAGCACAGAGACCAAATAATATCCCAACCTTCTCTTTTAATACGATTCATCTATTTAATTTTTTTTCCTGACTCATTTGTTAACTTTCCTTGAATTTTTTTCTCCTATATCAGTGTTTGAAACAGGCATACAAATATATTTGACTAATGATATGTAAAGGGAGGAGCTGCCTATTCTGTTATTCTCTTCTATACCAAATCATCATAGAAGTATTTTTGACATTACAGAATTTGGCTTCTGTTAGTCATAAATGTTATCAAGTTTTTCTCAGATCTTTACTTTCAAAACACAATTTGCCTCCTGCTGCTATAATTTTTATCATTAAAGCTCTGAACTATTACCTTGCCTCTGAGTGTATGAAAACACTTTTTAGTGGATTGAGACGATTTAGCAAGGCAATTTTGATCACTTCATAATTGTCTATTGCCTTTGCTACTATAAAAAAGATCAGCCTTTGAAATATGCAAGCTTAACAAGAAAATGCTTAAATTACCACTTAATTCCTCATATAAAATACACTCTACTTAAGGATGCATGCTTCATGTCTCTCTGGCAAATGTCTTGGATAAATCCAAGTGCTATGCCAGCATGCACGTCTTCAATATTCAAATATGTAATCTCATTTAAATGAAGAAAATCGTTGTATTGGACAGGCCCATATTTCCATAAAACTTTCCTGTAGCTTTTTATTTACTGCTTCTTTATTTATACAATTTCAGTAATTATTTTTTCATTCTCAGAAGACTTCTTTTTGTGTCATTCTTTGTTTCCATTTTAGTCCTTCAGTCCTTTAGCATTCTTCCAAGGTTTTCCAAACATTAGCAAAATTCTTGGTGTTGCTAGTGCAAATAGTTTATTTAATGTTATGATTTGGAAGAACTGTGAGCTTAATGATTTGAAATATGTTTATTTTTGGCATATTTTCCCTCACTTTCTCCTTTGTCAAAACTGGTAAATTCTGTCCTTATCAGACGAAATGAATGTGTCTTCCTACGTTCTTCTGCATATGGACAACTATCTCTCAAACCTTTATATACTTAGTCACTTTTTGCAATTTATTTAATCAGCATTTAGCTGTAACTGTCTACCTGACTTCAATATTCATGTATTAAATTGCTTGGTGTCTTCACCCTTTTCACTGCTTAACATG
Source organism: Dasyornis broadbenti (assembly GCA_013397935.1). Taxonomy (NCBI): domain Eukaryota; kingdom Metazoa; phylum Chordata; class Aves; order Passeriformes; family Dasyornithidae; genus Dasyornis; species Dasyornis broadbenti. Next base: position 1,215,983 of record VZRN01002596.1, on the reverse strand, counting down.
TTGGCTCTTTTATTTTTCCCTTACTACTTCTTCTTCTTCTTCTTGTTATTATTATTATTATTAGTAGTATTTTCATATAAGTTTTGGACCACTGCTCAGCATAAATTCCTTAGTGTTTTGGAATTGTTTTTGGAGTCCATGAACAAGCCCTTCTTTTTATTTGAACTTTTCTTCACTAAACTGATGTTCCAAATCAGTTATGTTTATTTTAAGCTTTAGAAAATTATTTTTTCTCCTTTTTCCTTTTCCAAAGTCTTCTTGGAAAGTAATACAAGCTAAAGAATGATTATTAATATCTGAGTAACTCTTGATGTATGTTTTAAAATGAGATTCATCAATGAAGGAGAGATTCAGTTTCGATCAAAACTACATTTGAGTTGGTTTCCAGGTTCTTGTGATAGTCAAACGATATACATGCAAAACAGTGAGGAGAGCGAGGAGAGCTATTCACCAAACCTGAAGAAGAATTCAGCTGTTCAGATACCACTTTAGATATCTTACACTGTCCGGTTTGGCCTCTCACAGCTGGTCCAGGATACAATTGTTTTTCCACAGGTCATGTATCATGTATCACAAATGTCATTCCTGTGCAAACTTCTGATATATTGTAGGGCATTTCAAGTGTTACCTATGCTTAAGAAACTGAATCCTGTTCCCAAGTGATTGCTCAGTTGAATAGCTCCCTATATTCCTTGCTGTCAAGGTCTAGGATTATTATAGACATTGCTATGGCACTGGCACCTCGCGGAGACATCTGCCCTTCTGGACCCACAGCTGAAGGGCAAGACTTCTCCAAGTGTGGTGAAAAGCAGTCAGGCAAGTAGCTAAATTATGCCTTTGATGTCCGTCGACCATAGGGAACAGAGCAAAGGATACCTGCCCCACAGAGGGAGACCTAAAAACAGACACCTATATTTACATGACTCATTTGAAGACTGAATCTCACCATCAGTGATACTATAATTAGGAAAGTATTTTCTATATTAATTTATAATGTTTAAAAATGCTAAGAAATAGTTATGCTAGCTGGAGAAGATATTGTGCAGCATTTCCTCATTGTAAACCCTAATAAACCTTTTTTATAATTCCTGTGTGATTCAAAGAAAGGTATATATTAGTATTTTTCTCTGGTGAGAAATCACAGATATTTAAACTATGATTTTACTGTTGCAACTCTTATTCATGAGTAGCTGAGCTCCAGCAACTCTCAATTTTTAAATCCTCTTTTGTTTTCTTTCTTTGTGGAACTAGTCTTCCATTTCCCAGACAACCTTAACAAACACGTCCAATGAAATGCTGCATGTTGACCTGTTTAATACTGTATTTTGTTAAAATTGAGTGTTTTACACCTATTAAATACAATGATCTTTAAATGCTATCCTATCTGCCCTTACATTTGAAAGGTACCAAAATTAAACACTCTTTCAATTGCTGTAATAAATCTTTCAAAAAAAATATCTGCAGAAAAAAGAGTTACTTCCTCTCATACAGTCATGGTAATTAGGAAGTAGGAGTTTGCTTTGTGAGGTTTGCTCTTTGGAATGAATAGTCTTAAACAGTACAGAATCTTTATTGCTGTTTCTGCAATAAGATTTTCTTTGATCGGTGGCATTTCCTGGGTTTGTTTTTTGTTGTTGATTTTTTTCCTGTTGTCAGAGCCGCTTGGTTGTTGTCCTGATCTCAGCTGTCACAGATTTAATTTTCTTATTAGTAGCCAGTACACGGCTGTGTTTTGGATTTAATAAGAGAATAATTTTGACAACACTGATGTTTTAATTTTTGCTAAGTAGTGTTTAGTCTAACTCAAGGATATTTTAGTTTCCCATGGCTTTCCAGTGAGCAGGTGCACAAGAAGTCATTGGTAGGATGGCCAGGAGAGGTGATCCCAACAGCCCAAAGTGATGTTCCATAACACAAAACATCACACTCAGTGTATAAATTAGAGGAAGTTGGCTGGAAGATGCCAATCACTTCTCAGGGAGAAGCTGGACATCAAGCAGCAGGTGGTGACCAATTGCATTGTGTACCACTTGAATTCCTTGGGGTTTGGTACTTTTTCTCTCATTTTTATTTTAATATTATCATTATTATTATTATTGTTATTATCATTGTATAATCACATTTTACTTCATTTCATTTATGATCTGTTTTGATCACAAACCCTGAGTTTTACCTTTTTTTTTCAATTCTCCCCATCCCCAGGAAACAGTGAACAAATGGCTGTTTGGTCCTTAGTTGCTGGCTAATGTGGTTGTTTGAAAGCAACCCCAGCTGTTTTCACTACCCAGGAGCAAAAATGAAAAAAAGAATTGGAGAGGTCTAGTACAGACAGGCTTCATCTATTTAATTCTTGTAATATTTACATATTGGAAAAGTAAATACAGTAAAATTGCTTATATTAACTGAACTCTGTGAGAACAGAATTCTGATCTGCAAAGGTCCCTAACTCACTGATGCCAATACAGCTGTTTAAAAGTGAATTAAGCATATCAATCCTTCACCATTTATTTTTTCATATTCACTGAATAATTGGAAGGAAACTTTCTCTCCCTCTCTTTATGTCTCCCTTTACCATAGGAAAATTGGGAAAAGCATCTGTATGGGTTAGTTGAAGAAGTTTTCATTACAGAGCTGCATGTTTTGCAACATTGGCTGTAAAGCAGGCTAGCAGGAAACAACAGATGTTCATGACAACATGGGAATGGAAAAGCAAGATCTAGTACTCTAAAAAAACTGTTTTTATGCAATATTTTGAGTTGAGGAAAGAAAATCCTAAAGGCTGTTTTCCTCAAGTAACATCAAATGTTTTTCCAGCATCCCTCTACAGTTTGGTTCTATTTTGATGCACAGTATAGCTTAGCACAGAATGCCTTACTGAAATTTAAATGAAGACATGCGTTCTTGAGGCCATAAATAAAGACAGAGAAATGAACACACAGATAGCTAGACAGAGAGTTATACAGATAGGTAAGTATGCAGAGAACATAGCTCTGTTCAGTGCCTGTGACTGATAACCATCTGAAACATTACTGGAATCCAGGGAACTCATTATTCTCCTGTGCAAGCCATTTGGATGGCAAGCCACACTAACTCACAAGACCTCAGCTTCGGAATGGAGTATGGAGGGCACAGATTCCTCTTCAACATAGCTTATATATGTCACTGTGTGAGGAAAAGCATCTCTAGTTCTTGGAGACATATTGCACCTACTTAAATATTTCTTACATGTTTCCAAGATGGTCTCCTTGGAAACGAGTTTCAGCTTGTCTGCTTATCCCTTTTGTCCGGGCTAAGGTACAAGAAATCATTAGCAACTTGATGCTGATAGTTCTGACAGCTTCACATCATTAGTAGGATAACAAGCGTGAACTAGAAAAATGTGTATAATTTTCTGCTTGTTCTCCTATTTGTCCTGCTGGAGAAATGAGTCAGTGAAGGTAGCAATATCAGCCTTTGAATTTGGTACCACTCACATACAAGGAAAAAGTATGCACATAAACACAGAATTGAAGAGGCTGGTCTTGCATGTTAGATGAGGAAAATACAGCCATGAGGAATTTTTCTAACTGTTAAATCTCAGACTAATTTATTAATTAATTTAAAGTTTCAGTAAGTTTTGCATTTCAGTAAATTATGATACCTGCATGTTCTTTAACACAATAACATGCAATAAACAAAGTATTGTATATTAGGTAGATTGTGTTCAGAGTAGTAGAAGGGATACCAAAAGAATAACATTCATAATGCACTAATTGTTAGCATCTATGGATGGATTAGAAGAGCAAAACAGCAAAGCAGCGTTGGGTTTTTGCTGGGTTCCCTTGCCACCGTGTTTTCCCCAAATGTTCTAAAATTTAGAGCACATAATTGCACAATAATAACAGAAAACATCATTTTCATTATGTCCAATTTAATTTTGAAAAAAAAGGAGATGAACACATGCTATTGAATTCCATTTCTTGTCCTAAACCAGGCCCTTATTCCCACTGGATTAACAACACTTTGCTCTCTTTAGTACAGAAATTGGAGAGTATTGAATTTAAAAGTCTTTCTGTAAAGGTGATAGGCACTTAACACTAGTGACCTTCTGGGTATTTATGAACTTTACATTTCAAATATTTTATTTGTTAGCATATTTATTGAGGGACAATATTTTAAATTTTTATATCATACATTCTTTCTGCATGGCAATAGAGTATAATTGCACTGGGTACCAGACCATAATGCTTTGTCCTGGTTTCAGCTAGGATAGTTAATTTCTGCTGAGTAGCTCTTACAGTGCTGTGGTTTGGATTCAGAATGAGAATGGTTTTGATAACACTCTGATGTTTTGGGGGTTTGCTAAGTCATGTTTATTCTAAGTCAAGGACTTTTTTTTCTTCTTGCGTGCTCTGCCGGTGAACAGGTACACAAAAGAAACTGGGAGGGAGCAGAGCTGGGACAGCCAGAATTGACCAAAGGGATATTCCACACCACAGAATGTCATGTCAAGTATAGAAAATGGTGGGACCTACCTGTAAGGGCAGCTGATCTGGGTTTGGGAACAGGATCTGTCATTGGTCAGCAGGTGGTGAGCAACTGTATTGTGAATCATTTGATTTTTTCCCCTTATTATTATAATTATTATGATTTACCATCATGACTGTATTTTTACTTTATTTTTTATTATTAAACTGTTTCTATCTCAACCTAAAAGCTTTAAATTGCTTCTCCTCCCCATTCCATTGCATTGCTGGGTGGAGAGGAAGATTGACCGAGCAGCTGTGTAGTGTTTAATTTCCAGCTGGGCTTAAAGCATGACAGACTTTTAGACAGCAGACATGAATATTGCTATAAATACTTCCAGGATTTATCTATAATAAATTCTATTTCCTAGAAATAGGTTTGAAAATGTATATGTTAATTCTTTAAATTGATATCTCATTATAATCAGGTTGCCTGTCTGCAGCAACACCCGCAAAACCGTGTGGCAGAGGGTTCTAACCCATAGCAGGTCTGCAATTGATCCTTTCTCTAACTCACTCTTCTAACCTGGACATGAAAAATAAATTAAAAGAACTAATGGGCATTAAAATAATTCTAAAATTTGGTAAACTAATGCTGATTATTTTGTATGTAAAATAATAAAATTTAAATAAATATTATATTTTCTTCTAGCGCTGGTCATACTGAGTGTTCATAGACGCAAAAAAATAATACCTAATCTGCTTATCTTCTGTGAGCATAAGGTTGATATAGTCAGGATACCACAAATCCAGGTATTTACATCCTGGCTAGCTCCAGTGAGTTCACTGAAAATTGTGATTTGATTCTCAATTTCTTGTAGCCATATAGCATGGATTCAAGATTTAAAATTTTTAGTTTTGCTGAAGAACATTGACAACATTCTGGGTGTTTTAAAAGAAAGTGGAGGAAATTATGGTAGTTTTAAACCTCTTGAACAGAGAGGCAATATAACCATAGAATCATAGAACATCCTGAGTTGGAAGGGACTTACAAGAGTCATCGAAGTCCAGCTCCTGGCTCTGCATAGGACAGTTCCAAGAGTGACACCATGTGCCTAGGGCTGGCCAACTGTGGTGACGTGAAAGATGAAACATAACGTACTGGTAATTTATTAGTGGTGATGTCTCAGGAAAAAGTGATCCCATTGTTCTGCAAGCCAAAATGAACTAATATTTGAGGGGAAGAACTTGTGCAGGCTAATTTAGCTTAAGATCTCAAGCGTATGTCTTGGAATTGAAGATGAAAGCAAGGTTTCTAGAAGCTGTGTTGCATGTGATGGTTTTGGCTGGGACAGAGTTAACTTCACAGTAGCTGGTACGGAGCTATGTTTTGGAATTTTTTTCTGCAATTAGTTCTGATAACAGAGGGATGTTTTTAGTTACTTCTGAGAAGTGCTTACACAGAGCCAACACCTTCCTTCCTCCTCACCCTTAGCCACTAGCAAGAAGACTGAGGGTGCACAAGAAGTTAGGAGGGGACACAGCAAAGGCAGCTGATCCCAGCTGACCAAGGGATATTCCATACCATAGGGTGTCATGCTCAGCATATAGAGCTGGGCAAAAAAGAAAGAATGGGAGGAGATTCAAAGTGTTGGCATTTGTCTGCCTAAACCACTGTTATGTGTAATGGAGTCTGGCTTTTCCTAGAGATGCCTGCTCAAGAGAAGTGGTGACTGAACTCCTTGCTTTGCCATGCTTCCGTGCATGGCTTTTGCTTTCCCTATTAAACTGTCTTTAACTCAAAACACAAGTTTTCTCCCTTTGCCCTTCTGATTCTCTCCCCCATCCCACCAGTATACAGGGAGTGAGCAGCTGTGTGGGGCTTAATTGCAAGCTGGGGTTAAACCACAGCACTGGGTGATCTAGACTAGCTGATGTTGTAAAACTTGTTTCTTGGGGTGGAGGGGAAGAGAAAAAAGATAATAATTTAGGCTGGTTACATTTACTTTTGTTGCTATTGCCGTTATTATTACCCCATGCATTTGGAAAGACTGTATTCAAAACAAGATATCCAGCTGTCAGCCAGCCATAAGAATGGTCTGTCCAGTGTGAAGTTGAGAAATGAAAATAAATTAAATAAGGTGCCAATTGATCTGATAGAAGAAGTCTTGCACTGGGATTTGTATTTGATTTGTCTAGACACCAACACGGAATTCCAGGATAAGTCCACATGGCATCACATGAGTTGTCTGATGCATGTTCTTTGCAGGAATGAAGAGCTATTCTTCTGATTCAATAGGCACTGCGCTACCCTGGAATGAAATAGTCAAAGATAATGACAGAAAATAACTTGATAGGCCACTGTGTATGATGGATAAATATGGATGTCTACATGAAGACATAGCTCAGTCTTTGAATGGTACTGTGCAAGCTGTAAAGTTTTTTTACCAAATATAGTTCCAAAGGATTTGAAAAGTGTCAGTGATAAATTATTTACTGTGCTTTCTTATTACATACTTGAAAATAGACATCCGTGTTCTTTTCAACTCATGTAGCAACAGTAACTACAGTGCTCCAAGCATTGCTTTTCAAATAATTCAGATCCCTTAACCACAACAGACTGCCCTCTTTTTCTCTCTTCACACAGCTTGCAAGACCATATATCAGCTCTATAGTAAAAGTGGAATTTTTCTCATATAAATAAAAATTGCTACTGATATTCACCTGAAATTTTACCTATACAGCTCAATACTTCAAGTTGATGAATGTTTAAAAAGCCATATATGATAGTACAGTGTTAGCTGTTTAGTGTCGTCACTATTATTCTAAGGAATAGACAAAAAATTTATCAGTTTAGTCCTATAAGTCATCAGCTACACAATAGTCAATTTTTCATAAGTTAATAACGAAAATAATGGTATTTGGCGTTTTCAAAAAAAAAAAACCCATCTCCTTGAAAGCCTATTACCGCATGAGATTTCCAGATTTTTATATTTTTAGGTCTGAGATCAATAAGGGAAAGTTCATAGTGTGAACTCAACAGAACTAATTACAATAAGATCACTGACATTTCTGTCATTCCACCCTCCCTAATTATTTTTAATCATCTGAATTTTAATACAGTCTCCAGAGACCTAACTTGTGATTTTTTAATGCTGAGCTATGCAGAATTACATTTGATACTTTCATTATTGCAATCCTTTCCTCACAGAAAATATTACACCTTATATAAAAAAAAACCAAACAGTGGCAGTGTTGGGTACTAAGTTTCCAAGAAAATGGTTTCTGTTTTTTGGGAAATGACAAGATTGAGAAGGCTGAAGGGTGCAGACATTATTTCAGGACAAACAGCAGAAGAGATGAAACTGATTTATGGTCCCTGGCACATCTTACTGGTGCTCATAGTCTCAGATGAGCAATGTGCATTTTTTCTTATTCACGGCTTGGGAGGGGGCAGTTACACTGAAAACTAGTGGGGCTGTGAGTTTATGCAGCGAAGCACTGCAGGATGTGTGCTGTACTGTAGCTGTAGCTATGTTAGCTCTTCAGGGTAGTCAGCACCTGCTTTTGCAGTGAATCTCCCAAATGTACGTATTTTCAGCAAAGATGGTTCGTATTGTGGAGTGGTGTCAAGGCACTGGATTTCTTTAAGATGAACCTAAACATGCTCCAGGAATGTATCTAATGCTCCTGCTGCGCTACCTAAGGGACCAAACTAGGGCTAGTCTGAAATAAAATTCATTAAAAATGTGCGTGAGGATATGACGTCTGCAGCATCAACTCTTTGGTCTGCGCATATCCATCCACCTTGATGGAATTGCTTGGCTTTTCCCTCTCTCACTGCTCTAAAGGTCACTTGCTTTAACAGCTATCATTTCAACATTAATAGCCATATGCCTGCTGGCTGTGCCCCACAGCAGCCTGGAAACTTCTAAATCTCGATTCATTTTGAGGAATTAACCTTGTCTGACCTCCTGCACCTCTCCAATTATTTATCTGGGAAATATTGACAAAAATATATCGTTAAAAATGAAGAGTAACAAACTGTTTTGAAGGACAGACGATAGATATTCATATAAAAGCAAAAAATGAATGGTTCTATTGAAACTACTGAGCTAGATTCTTCACTGGTTAGCATGTTGTGAAGTTATTTACAGGTATAATGCAAACAGGTTTAACTTGTTATCAAATCCAAATTAGAATGTCTGTATGCAATTTGAACTCACTTGGTAAAAGACTCCACAAAATGCTCAACAATGGAAAATGAAACAGACTATAATTTCCCCTGCTTTCATCACACTATTTCAGATACTCATTATTCTGGAAAATATGCGATTCTTTTTCATACTGTAAACCACTGAAATATCAAATGAACAAAGAAAGAGGCTTTATACTAAAGATGATCTGGAGTGCATAAGTAAAATCTCACTATATTCAAATAAGAAATTGAATAAGAAAACCTCTATTATTATCAATGCTCCAAAAAGAGTATTAGACCTGATTGAACCTTTTTTTTTCTACAGGATTCATAAGCTCTTTTTTTATTTTTTTTAGTATTTCTTATAATGCCTATCAGTAATTTTTACTTCTTTATCTATCTGTACACATTTCTAATCTATATAAATACGGTGACTTTTAAAATTTGCATAAGCGTGTAATTTCACATTTCAAAGTTCTAGGAGAGCAAATAGGATGCACATGCATATTATTATTATTTTAATCCTAAAATAAAGGAAAACTTTTTTATGCTTTAAGGGTTTGACGTGCTTTCATTTCTTTTTTAACAATAGATGTTGTACAATGCTGGAGAATCAGAGCTCAAATGCACTTTGCAAATACTTCAAATAGATATCAGAATTTTTTCTTTTCTAAACCATTTCTGAAAAACTTCTAGAAATCAATAATTTCTTCCATCCTGTAAGTTATATCTTAAATGCTAGGAACAGGAATTGAAAGTAATGATTCCTTCTTGAACCTCTTCAGAGTTTAAAGAGTTTGTGCCCTCAGCTATTGACAAGTCCATAAAAGAACTTTACTGTAGAACTCCACTTATTTTGCACAAATACTGCCAGATTTCATTCTGCAAGTTAATCCATGTCATTTTCAGGTAAAGAGCTCTACATATTCTTATGTGATATAGAATTTTCTTCTAGGTTTTATAGTGAAATTCTTGACAAAACAAGTTAAAAGAGAGAAGAAAACAAAGACCATAAAAAGACCCCAACATAAAAGATGATTTCGTCTGTTAATATCTAGAGTATTTATTTGTCTGAGTCAGCTAATATATTTATAACTTTATATGTTGAAAATCATTCAGATGTGACTTTCATTTTAAGAAAGGCATAACATTTGAAGTTTGCTTTATTTAGCTTCTTTTTATTCCACAGCAGTGTGGATACTGAACTAATTTTCGCTTTTGGGAGGTCTTCTTTGTAAAAAATAAATTAGTCCAAACTCCAAACAAATACCTAAGAGATCCATTCCTGCAGGTCACATACAAGAAAAAGGGCTCATGGAGTCTATAGGCCTCTCTGGCTTCTACTTCAAGCTTCCGCAGAAGAGACTGAAGGTATGGCTGTGCAGAAAGGTATAGTCAAAATTCCCAAAGGGTGTGAAATAGGCCTTTTGGCACATTCAATCTTAACTGCAAGGAGTTCCTACCCAATATGAACTCTCAAAGTTGTGGCTACCACATATTGGTTTTTCACTCCTTAAGTAAGCAGGAGAGAAAATCAGCCAATATTTTACATACATGTGTGTTGGATTTACATGGCAAGATTTTGGTAGCTACAGGAGTGGCTTCTGTGAGAAGCTGCCAGAAGCTTCCCCCATGTCTGGGAGATCCAATGCCAGCCAGCTCCAACAGGGACCCACCACTGGCCAAGCAGAGCCCACCAGAGATGGTGGTAGCATCTCTGGGATAATGTATTCAACAAGGAAGGAACAAAAACCTGTGCAAAGGCACCTGCAGCCAGGAGAGTGGAACTGGGCTGAGAGAAGCAACCAAGGCCTGTGTAAAAAGAGTAGAAAAAGGTACTCTGGGTTCCAGGGCAGAGATTCCTCTGCAGGCCATGGTGAGGCAGCTGTGCCCCTGTAGCCCACGGGGGAGCAGAGGTCCACCTGCAGCCTGTGGAGGACTCCACAGTGGAGCAGGTGCTTGTCTGTGGGAAACCCACACAAGACCAGGCTCTTGGCAGGAGCTGTGGGCCTGTGGAGAGAGAAGCTCACACTGGAGCAGGTTTGCTGGCAGAACTTGTGACCCCACAGGTGACCTACATTGGGGCAATTCATGAAGAACTGCAGCCCATGGGAAGGACTCATGTTGGGGAAGTTTGCAAAGGACTGTGTTCCACAGGAAGGACCCCATGCTGGAGCAGGGGAAAGGTGTGAGGAGTCCTTCCCCTGAGGAAGACGGAATGGCAGAGACAATGTGTGGTAAACTGAAAACAAGTCCTATTCGCCATCCCTGCGACACTGGAAGGTAGAAAATTTGGAAGTAAAGTTAAGCCTGGGAAAAAAGGAGGGATGGGGGAAATGTGTTTAAAAATTCAGTTTTTAATTCTCATTATTCTGATCTGGTTGGCAATAAATTAAATTAATTTCCCTAAATGGAGTCTGTTTAGCTTGTGAGAGAAATTGCTGAGTGATCTCTCCCTGTCCTTATCTCGACCCATGAGCCTTTTGTTATATTTTCTCTCCCCTGTTCTAGGCAGTTTGGTGGGCACCTAGTGTCCAGCCAAGATCAATGCACCACAACACGTATTGGATGTTCAGAGCTGACTACAGTCAAACACAGTCATCTAGTCTGACATCAAGTTCATATTCCATATAATTTCAGTGCAGCTTGTTAGCGAAGAAATTTCAGCAGATTATCCAGTATGCCTGAGCAAATGCAAACCAGGAAAGTCAGGTCTGGCACAGGCAAGCCACCAGCGTGCCCTGCTTCTGGTGTGCTGCTCTGGAGCTGACTGCTACTTATCAGGCAACTCACATTTGCTGCGATAGACTCCACTATAAAGCAGGTTTAGCCTTGGCCTGAGATGGTTTTCTGAGTTCAGCTCTTGTTAGCTGGTGGGATTCACCAGCCAAGCCTAGCATGTATCACACTCCTCAGGAACACCATGGCAAGGAGCAGGGGAAGCCCTCACACCAAGCACAAATTTGTAAACATTCCAAATATTAGAAAGGATAGAAAGAAAGATTAAGAAAGCCAGGCCATTATTGTTGTATGCTTCACATATTTCCCTATAGCATAATTTTACTCTTCCTGCGTTGTTCAAGCATTAAACTTTCCCAGCTTGCTGTGTGCTAAAACATGAACACAATGGTATGCATACCATTGATTTTGGAGCTTGCAATAAAGATTTTAAAGCAAAGTAGGCTCCCAGGTATATTATGTTACCTGAGAATTTTCTATAGCTCTGCTCATTACATATTGTTCTGGAGCAGCACGGGAATGGTTTAATGAACTATTGATTTCCCTCTTTGTCCTAATTATATTCCACTGGATGTTTGAACATACCCAGACTTCACCAGTGTGCATTTGTTACAGTTGTTAACTAACCTATGAAGTTTCTAATAGAGAGGTAAACTTGTTCAGACTGTCTCCAGAATGTGGAGGATTAACTCAATTCAAAATTAGACTTAGAAGTCTAAATCAAACAACAGAGGCAAGATTTTCATTGTTCCTGCAATGCCACCTTAGCCATCTAACAATCTAGCAGCAACTTTTGTGCATACATCCCTAAAACCAGTACACCATTTAGTTAGCCATCACAAGAAATATTACATTTTTTATATTTGAAGACATTATGCTGTCAGAAGATGGAGGTTTTTTTGGTGTTGTTTTTTTT
>VZRN01002596.1:1161155-1203654 GCA_013397935.1 Dasyornis broadbenti | reverse complement strand
TTTTTTTTTTTTTTAGGAAAAAACAGACTTTAACTAAACAGATATTACCAGTTTGCCACTAACTAAATGGAAATGTATGATCTTTACCACAGAGGAGCATAAGATCTGTGATTTAACATAGACTGTATCAGCTCACAAATTTCCTGGATCCTTTTCTCTCCTTTTGCTTTTGCAATAGTTTGTTACTCAATCTATCAGGTATATGGTGTCCTTCTCTATGGGATGCCCTGGCTACTCAAATCCCATTTACAGATTTACAAAATCTAAACATTTCAAACTAGCTTTTCCTGGTGAGATGTAATAATTACCCAAAATCTTGGGTCCTAGCTTCTAACACATGCTCTTTGTACCTCCAAATTAGATTTCTGGGGTACAACCAGGTAACTTCAGAAATGTCCACTCCATTACCCTCTCAACCTGTGTGTCCTGCATTTGGAGTTACCTGCATGGGATGAGGGGGACTCTTCCAGTCCGGTTCCATGCAGCTGACTCTCTGGTTCCTTTACTTCAGCTGGTATCCCTGGGATTGTCAAGGAAAAGAACAGGCACCCCTGAACCAGCGTGGCCTCATCTGTATGACCCACCCTGTACAACCTGTACAGCAGTGCAAATAAATGGGAACAGTTCTGTACAATACAATAACTTGTGATGAAAACCTGATCTCCACAGTATATATGCATTTTTTTTTTCTTTTGTTTTATTTTGTTTTGTTAGGTAGCTCTAGTCTGGCTCCAATGTCCAGACTGAATGTCCATTTGCAGTCAGAGTGCATTGGGTGAGCTCCTGGAGCATATCTGCTATGTAGATTTTTCAGAGAAGAATCCAGTTCAGGCATCCTGAGGCAGCTTGACACTGTGAGCTAAAGCATAGTAAGTGGGATCAGCTGGGACACTTGTTTCAAAAGCTTACTAAACACTGATCCAAACCAAAACGTGTAGATCTGCCCTCTCAAATCTGAACATGTGCCAACAAAGGCAAAAGATAAGCTTGTTGCAGGATCCTGAAAGATCACAAGATTAAGACAAAACAGAAATCCAGTAGGAGGAAATAGTTTCAGGCTGCTGTGGGTAGACCTGGTAGGTCTATTTTTAAAGACAGAATTTCCAGGAAAAATATGATTTTATGCTCCTGCTAGCCTTAATCCAACCCCACATATAATCTCAGTTCAAGTACCTGTTCTACCAAAGAATTAAACACAAATCCTGTACCTCTAGCTGTTCTCCCTGCCAGTCACTTTATTCAGTAACAGACATGTACATAATGCAGTTGCTCTCATAATTGTCAATTTTTACTGCAGTTCTTGTGGCTCTGCAAAATGTAACCTATGGTATCTTGAACCCTAAACCAGATTTCAAACCCTGGCATCATTGTACACCAGTTACCTAACTTGACATCAAACTAAATATTATCCAACATAAACCTGAAGTAAGCAGGTTCTGTTCTCTGATTGTCAGCTTTGCTCTACATGGCAATAAATCAAATTATCAAGTCTGTGATGAAATACTAATCACTTAATCCCTGAACCTGTATGTGGTATATGTATACAATTTGCTGTGTTCTTTAGAAACTATTCTATATCCTTTTTACTCAAAACTCAAAAAACTTTCTCTTTTAGTATTTTCTTATTTTGTAATGCTTGAGAAAACACTGACATTAATTCAAAAATTAAACACAGCTGATCTACTAGTTATCACATCCACTTCTCCCCTTAAAGACTCCCTGTGGATCACTAAATGAAGCAGTTTCTTCATCTAAAAGTCTGCATTTTTTATCTCTTAAATAATTATGTTCACATTGCAGAGATCTGAAGGCTCATGCCACAGTCAGGGAGGAATGAGCACCCAGTCATATACAAATTGTTGGGCTCAGTCAGTGGGCTAGATTTAGACAGACTTCAGTTTCTACAGAAAGATCATTTCAGATCTTTCTTCCTTAAGCAGTGGAAAATTTCTAACTTTCACCATACATATTTGTGAGGGGCTACAAATAATTTTCAAATTCAGAACTGATTTACAAAACACAGCTATACCACTGAGTATGGAATAATTACTTTTTTAAAATCTAACTTCAAAGAAAATTTTGTACTTCATACTCTTTGCTAAACTGATCTGGCAGCTTCAAAGAAAGAAGGTGAATATTTTTGTTAGGCACCATTGAAAAGCACAGACATAGGAGAGTTTTTGAAGATCCAGCACAGACAATAATTAAAAAAAAAAATTCAAATTGTAGCCTGGAAGAAAAGGCTAATCTGGATCTTAATCTGGAGCCCTAAGTACATGGGGTCTATAGTATCTCTCAAAATCGAGTGGAGAATTTATTACAGGAATGAGCACTTTCCCCTTGGCAGTGCATGCCTTTACATTCAGTGCTAATCACATGCTATATTCATCACTACGTGCAGGCACCATCATGTGCTTATATTGCTGGGGAGAGTAATTAAACGCAATGACATTTTGCTTGTGATTTTTTGGAGAGTTTTTTGCATGTTTTCTCTGCTTGCTTCTTCTATTAGCTGCTGCTGTCTTCCAGTGAACATGTAATTTTCCCATAAGGGCAATATTAGACAAGTGAAATGATTTATAAGGACTGTTTGAACCTTTGTGTACAGCCACAAACACAGATCAAGATAAATGTGGTGTGCAAGTGTAAGGAAGTGTGTAATGCTTAGTGAAAGTCAGTGTTCAGACATTTCATGATAAACAAAGCAGAATCACTGGAGGAAGTTGTGACTAACAATAATCTGCTGCTGCTGCTTATTTATCTCTTTTTTTAATTGGTATTTCCTTCAGGCAAAAATGAGTCAGATGATGATGAAAACATTTGCCTTGGAATCTCCTCTTAAAGCCCACAGCCTAAATGTCAGAGCAGTTATAAAAACAAATCAAAGATTCATATTTCTAGCGATGCCTAGCATCTGTTGTTTTGTTACAACTCTTGCACTTAGGAAATGCAATTAGAAGAAAATAATGGGCTGTCCTGGATTTTCCCAGTATGATTACAGCATTAAAAATATCATAATTTATTGCATGTTGTTGATTACAATTGCTTTTCTGGTGTTAATTTATTACTTGATATATACATGTACATACACATATATAAGGAAGGACAAATTATTATTGGCTATAATTATATTAATATTGTTGCTAGTGCAATAAGCTAATTGCTACAGTCAGTCTTGTATCTGCATTACACTAGATGAAATACAAACATGTTCAAAACCAGTGTATTTGTATATTTATGATATTTATTGTTAGTAGTGTTATTAACCTAAATAAAATTAAGAATAAATGTGTTTGCAGAATCCATGCCTTCATAAGCTGCTTCATAAGTGCCAGAAGAAGAGGATATGCACTCAAATATGCACATATTGGACATGTATATATAAAATTTTCTTAAATAATTTTGTATAAATACAATGTTAAAAATATCTGTATCTCAGGTTATGACTAATAATATACATCTTACTATTAGCAGCATGATAAACTTTTCTCCAAGTCTGTTAATAAATACAAAATTATTTGGGGATTTCACATTTTAATGACAATCCTGTCAGTTCCACTTCTGCTATGCAAAGTATTGTTGAGTGGTTGCTGTTTAAATTGACAGTTGACCAGTTCACTAGATGGCAGAACTCATAGCCGTGTGGAGACAAATACTAGATTTGAGAATGTTAATTGATGCAATTACTCCTATAATGATTTTTTAAAAAATGTTGAGGGTAACATTCTGTTCTCATTTCCCCAGATGTCAGACAAGAAATCATAGTGACTTCAGTAAATGTGATTCACGTTTACATCAGTAGTAAGCAAGATTGAATTGTCCCTTTATCTACCCAATTATCTGTCTATCTCCTTATCTCTCATTTCTCCCCCTCAGTCTCTTGTGCATAGGTAGACAGATACAATTGCAACAACTAAACACTTAAAGAAACCTTTGAAATTAATCTGTAAATATTTTAATACTATAAAATGTAAAATGAAGGGCTGGACTTTCTTAGGAAAGATTTTATCTGACATTTCTAATTTTAAAAAGAAGAGACATAATTCAATAACATCACGGTTAACCTGAGTATCTGTGTATCCTTCAGGCCTTGGTATTTATATGCAAAATGGAAAAAAAAAAAACAACCCTTCTTTTTTGTAGAAGACCTCTCTCTTATACAAGTGTCATGGTTTAGGAATGGTAGTAGTGCTTTAGTGCTCACATGAAAGAGAAAAGCCATGAGCTGTTCCCTCCTCTGCCCACCTCTGCCAACAAAAGGCAGAGGTCCTGAGCTGAGATACAAACAATTTACTGTAAACATCAATGACATAAAGAAAGGAACTAACAGTAACAATATAAATAGCAAAAATGTACAAAGAGAGGGTGTTTTACATACACAGAAACATTCAACAACTGATCAGCACTACTCAGCCCCTGAGACAAAAAAAAAAATAAATGGCCCCCAGACCCTCTGTGTGCCACTGCCACCTTTTCTTCCCAAGCACAAACCATTTCCTTCATGCAAGTGAGAATCCCTTACTTCTGCCTCCTGCCAGTGATGTGCACGATACAGAACAACCACCTGTGTGTGCCCACACGGCTCCAGGCTCTGCACCCTCATGGCTACTGCGAGAACAACAACGCTATCAGCTGGCAACAAGACACGGGGAAGATACAGATCTGCTGAAGAGCATGAAGGAAAATAGTGGATTGAATTAGAGTACTGTTTCATTTTATTAGTGAGATCTTTAATCAAATCTCAGCCTCCACAGCTGTCACATTTTGGATCATGGCATAGAGCAGTTTCCAAGAGCACAAACTGCATACCATTTGGACAAGAGGAAAACCAAAAGCAGCACTTAGCCCCTTCAGGTCTGTCATTCCCCAAAGCCTGCTAGAGCTACTGTAAAGTAAGGCAGAACTGCTTGAAACATCTGGAGAGAATATCAAGTCCTCAGTGCCAACATTTCCACTTTTCTTCTCCTATGTCACCATGCTCTTTGTGAATGTTGATTTAGCTGATGAATATAAGCATCCTGAGCTTGAGCATGAAAGTATGCATGGATAACTTACCAAAGCCTAGGAAATTATGTATTTCCACAGAAGATATGTGAGCAGTAGTGTTCTACCAGGCTCCTTGGGTCTGAGCAAACCAGGACTACAAATTAGGTATCATCCAGTTCTTCCATAATATTTACTATCATGTTCAAGTATTTTTAATGTATTCTTGTCCTGCAAAATAGACAGTGTCAGATGTGCCATGGGGTCCTCAAGAAAACACCCTGTTTTTATTGATCACACCGGGTAGATAGGTACTCTGTGACTGAAAGAGCACCTGTTTTAGGTGTTTGTCCACATGTTTCTGTATGTTGGCTCAACACACTGTGGGGTTTTTTTGGAGAGGTGCCTGAGTTTTAGGATGTTTATCTGCCTGTTTTTCCTGGTTTCTGTGCTTCTGGTGAGGTGAAATCTTCCAGGGAGAGAGGCACTATGCCCACAAGATCTCTGCAGTAGGATACTTGTGGTGACAGTGAAGAAGTATGTTGGTGAGAGCCAGAGATAAGCATATGAGTCAGAAGTGGGATTGAGTCCCATCACAACAAAAAAGACTTTTCAATAGTGCAGATCAGGAGCAAATATTGAGTGTTTGGGCAGAGGTTAGTCTTGACTTGCTACCAAAGTCAGAAAACATGAGTGAGTGAGCTAAAAAGACGGAGATTGACTTAAATGGTCTTTTCTTCATGCCCTGTGCAGTAACTAGTAAGACTGAATGGATTAGCACATCCTTGCTTTGGATCTATTTCAAAGAAAAAAAAATAATTGTAAGTTATTGACTCAATTTCTTATAATTTCAAAGAAAATCATGCCCAAAAGTACGCTATTCCCAAGCTCAGTGGTCAGGTTTACTGAGAAGCTATGGTACTTAGCTGATAGTTTGAAAACAGTGTATTTGAAATGTGTAATGAAAAAATACAGCACATTAAATGCCTGGAGGAGATTGTCCTAGTTCACAGAACTGTTTGGCAGTACATTGTCTATGCCCAAAACCTGATGCAGTCATATTAAATGGCATTTCTATGTGTCTCTTTGTACATATATGATGCCCTTAGGTATCTTCTTGGCCCATCTCTATTGCCATTTGCTCTCAAAACTAAAATTGCTTGTAACAATGATTGTTTTAAAATTTCCATTTCTCAACAAGACAGAAAGAACTGAAAACAACTTTAAAATCTTGCATCTGAAGATGCTCCCTGGAGCAATATATTGTTAGCATGTATTACAGATAACATCATCACCAGGGACAGCGTAGGGAAATTAAGATGTTACAAGTGTATTAGGTGGATTAATTCCAGCTGCAGAATGAAATGGCTTCTGATGTTTTACAGCTTCTTCAAACAACAAAGTACTCAGAGACCAAGTGACACTCTGTAGTGACTGACTTTGTATGTCATCTCCCTTACCATGTATTTTTGAAACAATTAATAAGCTGGAACAATTTATTGATATGCAATACTCAATAATTGAAAATATTTACTAAATAGTGTTTACAAAACTTTGTTTTCTACTGAAGTGCTTAGTTATGTAAGGCAATAGGGAAGAGTAGAGTCTAATTCTTTATATTAATCTTTCAAAATTCATAATAATGAGAAATGCATAATTTACATAGTGTAAATTGGGGATTTTAATATGAAATATGCTGTTTTCTTTCTGCTTTTGGCTGAGAAAGAAAACAAAAAAGCTCTTACCAGTTTGCCATTAAACTAAGATTAGGTGTTTGCTCTGGGCAATAGCTGAAAACAAGTCAAACAAAACCCAAACTGGTCAGCTCTGGCCTGCCCCAGCAGTTTTTACATGAGTTTACTTTCTTCAAAGGGATAGTGCGAATAACCTGATAATGACAATAAGAAGACAAAAAGCTTCCAGAGAAACCAGATGGAGCTGTTCAGAGGACTAAACACTTTTTACCGGAGCTGTCTAGGTCTGTTTTGGAAAGGGCCCATCTCATAGAATCACAGAATATCCTGATTTGAAGGGGATCCAAAAGGATCATCAAAGTTGAGTTCCTGAGGAAAAGTATTGATATTTCAAGTGTCAGCAAAATAAAAATTAAAGATATACATCTAAGGAGGCATTAGTTGGATTTGGTCACCACATACTTGCAGTGAACTGAACTGCAAAAGCACCCAGATGCATACTGCATGTTCCCAACACGTCTGCTCTGCTTTTCTTACTGGTGCGTGTTCCTTCCACCTGAGCAAGTAATTAGCATTACTTAAATGTCTAGTTGTCTTACTGTTTCTATTCATAGTCAGTGTGTGCCTGCCTTACACACTGATTATAGCTGTTCAGTCACAGAATCCCAAAGGTGGCTGCTGAACTTAATTATATAAATTGATATAAATATCTGCCCCCCAAGTATACCTGACCCCTACCGTCAGTGCCAATGTTGTGACCTTTACAGACTGGACAGCAACAATCTACTTATGGAGGGGAACTTAAGACTTTTTGGATCAGAGTACTGAGGGGTGTCCATCTATCATATGGAATTGGTTTTGGTCCCTGAATATATCTAAGATGCTCCTGTTTGGACTTTTTTATTCCACTATATAGGAACAGTCCCAGTAGTATCCAGAAATAATTTTAAATACTCTTCAGATACTCTTGGTAGCTCTTGTATGCAGAGAGTCAGTGCAAAAGCAGCATACATTTAGCAAAAGCAGACAAAAAAACCCCAGCAAACATTGTTAAGACTTTTCTGCAGTTGCTGCAAAACTCTTCTCCTAATAACCAAAGATGCATTTAGTTTTAGTACTAGTGTCACACATCCATAACCTTGAAAGCAAGTGAGTAAGTACAGGAAGAATTTCTCAATATTATTCATACATTCATGTTACTTGTGATACGATCGATATTAGCTATTTGACCTTGCATGAAGCTTTCACTTCTGTTTTCTATATTAACTGAACAGCAGCTGTTAGCCCAGTTAGCAGTGTGTACTCTTACATAAAACTTTATCACGGATCTTGTATGTGTTTGCAACAAATATGTCAAGCAGACAAAATATCTGGCTGCCCTATTCCCCACTTAGTTGGGCAGTTACTGTATCAGCATTGCTAAAGTTCCAGGGAGCATTTTGAATTAGGGGCTGCTGATGGAAGATAAAGTGCAAATTTCCCCACTCTCAGGCAGCTGTTCTCAGAGCACATGGAACCTGGCCTTTGCAGCAAACAAGGAGAAAATAATAAAAAATATATAATATTTTCTGAACTTGTGACTCTCTTGAGTAAGGGATTTCCTTATGTGCTGGTGTGTGTGTGTGTGTGTGGGTGTGTGTGTGTGTGTGGGTGTGTGTGGGTGTGGGTGTGTGTGTGTGTGTGATGTCAGTGGCTCCTCAGCGCTGAAAGACATTTGATTAATTACAGCAATTAGCACTCACTTTGCATTAATCATGGGACACTAATGTTGCTATAACCATAAAGTGTAGTAAATGTTGGTAACCATGAAATTGCATATCTCATGCTATTTAAGTTCTTTTTGGCCACTATCCAAAATATATTGTATCTCTTCTGACAACTGAGATGTGAAAGCAGACCCAAACAGCAATTCAGAAATGACCCTATTCAGCTCACCCTCCCTCAGACGTGCAACACATTCAAGACTGCACTGAGAATATAATGGGGTCCATTTTCTTCAGTAAACATTCCAGAAAATAAGAGAGCACCAACATGACCTCGGAAGTGGGTTTTTTTCAGGAAAAGAATGGCCATAACATTATTAGCTAGGCCATAACATTACTAGCTACATCCCTGAAGGTATTGGCATCTGAATTGATAAAGGAATTTGATGTAATACACATTTTTGCCATATCCTGTGGAATTATTCAACTAAATTACATTAATTCAAGCAATTATAATACATGATGGTATATATTGGAATAAGAAAACTACTAGTCTGTCTAGATAATTAGAACAGACCTGTTCAAAACCTTGCATTATTTCTCTATTATGTATTTGCATATTTCTTTGCAGTTATTAAGATCCTGTTCATGGGGAGAAGTTCACACAGTAGTAAATAATTTACAACTTCCACCTTGGTCCTCTTCAATAAACTTTAGGAGAAAAACTCATCCAGGCCTATGCCTGATCTCCTACTGTGAACTGCAAGCAACAGCATCGTTGGACTTTATCTTTACAGCAGTCTGACATTATGTGGCTCATACGTGTGTTTACTCTGATGAATTTTCATTAAAAACATCCACAGAGAATTTCTCTGATAAACAAAAAGTGTATTATTTATTTTTGAAAGGTAGATATTTTCTTGAATATGTTTGGACATTTTTTACCTATTTAGTGACATTTTGATGAGAATTTTTTCCTGACACATTGAAATTTTCCAATATAATGGTAAATATATAAATAATAAAAAAAACAAACAAACAAGTTCTTTATAGATAATATGCTTGTTTCCTCTCCTGTCCCTGGAGGTCATGCATGAAGGTTTACCTAAAAGTTGATATTTCTTTTAAGACATAATAAACTATGTTCAGAGGTGAAACAAATAGAATGCTTCAAATTAATTTCCAGTTTTCGCAGGAGAGGGATTTGGAGAAAGGATATGTATCAAGAGCAAAACCAAAGATATTTCAGGACTTTGCTGGAGTTCTGTTCATGCTTATTTTTCCATGACTATACTAGCAAATGCGAGATAAAGATAAACACACAAATAAATGCATAAATGAAAAGATGCTGAGATTTTAATGTTTATTCTTCCTTATATGACTAAATGTCTTTTAAAAAAATTGTGCAATGTTTGTTCCACTTGAACACAGTGGCTTTTTGTTTAGTGGTAGGTGGAAGCAGGGTACTCCAGAGACAGGTGCTTTGCTCACTACAAACAAGACAAAGTAGGAAGATCAATTCCAATTCAGAAATGGAATCAGACTCTTACCATACAAGCTGTTGCTTTTTTACTTGCAACTGCTAGAAAGTGGAACTGTTCAAATTAACTAAATATAGAAAAATTATATTGGAAAAATCTACACATAGTTGTAGGGGAAGGTGATAAATTGTATCTGCATGTCAGAACGTTTGGCATAAAGATAAAAAATACTGCTCACTGAGGATCTGCACTTTCTGTAGCATTGGTTATCCATTCTGAAGGTAAAAATATGGGTACAGAGATGCTGGTGTGCAGAGTTCTGGGACTAGCTATTGGCAAAATTGTTCTCTGTATGTCAGTCTTGAGTTTGGTTTAAACATTGACAGTCAGAGAGGCAGGGAGGCGACTGAAGAGCTAAAGGCGTAATAAATTGTTCCCGGTTTGTGTTAGATAAAATTAAATTGCTTTCACAAGGAAGGCTTCACTTGAGACTTTTTGAGGGTTGGTGCAAGCTGTAGCCTTTGGAAAGAAAATCTGCACAAAGATCTAATGCTTTTGATGCAAGGTGAAGAATTTTTAATGTGCCGAAATTCATTGCAGGAAACAGCCAAAGGCAAAAATGGCAGCCTGAAGCCTTGCATCCAGTTCTATCTTTGACAGATGTCCCACTAAGTATCTTTATCCCAGTGCGAGATGTTTATTGTGATTTCACCAAATTAACACAAAGCCCATAAATTTTACTTTCAGTGTTCCAGCAAGGTGCTTAAACGTTGCCATTTAGATGCAATTTTAGTGATGCCGTGGTTCAATTGTACGAACATGGGAGTACAAAGTTGTGAAAATAAAATGCTCCTTGAAGGGCTGTCTGTGGCAGATACATTCTCTATATGCTCCATACTACCTGCACTGGTCAGCTGAGCTGAGACATGCAGGAGAGGCTGTAATTCATTGCAGGTGAAAGCTAGCAGCGTAATCAGTATGAATTAGCACTAAACAAAAGCAGTAAGAGCTCATGATCTCAGCTGGCTTCACTGAAGCATCATGGAGATGTGTTAGCTCACGTTGCCAGCCATCCTCAGGCTCCCATTCCCCTTCCCTCTGCTTTTCATTCACTATGGTAACAACACACCTCATATCTGTGGAAAATAAAGGTCTGCCTAAGGCTTCAATATCCACTTGGGGTGTAAAATTTCTACTGGGCAAAGCACTAGAACATGGCAGTGTTTTGTGCGCTGACAGAGGTTGTCCCTCTGCTTGGGTTGTGGAACCCATGGGTTCCACCTGGAAGAACAAGGCTCTGTGGCTGTTCATAAACCCTGTGGGCAACACATAGCTGGGAGATACCTTGGGCACCTTTCTCTTCCTGGCTGGCCATAGGATTAGCTGCTTGGAGTTTCAAATGTCAAAATCTAACCTGGATGAGAAATCCTTTCCAGAACAATACCACAGAGGATTGCAAAGCTATTCAGGCAGTGGAGAAGTGCCTACAATTGTTCTCTGGTCTTTTACTTATAAAATGCTACCAGAGGAAACATGGAGAATAGAAGATTCTTTCAGCTTAGCTGATAAAATGAAGAAGTTATAGGAAAAAGTTTAGTTAGAGACAACAGAAAAGTTTGGGATTTATCTAGTTTTTAGGATTTTGCTTTTCAAAATGAGGAAGGAGGGAAAGGGAAGAACATCTTCCTGGGTCCTATCCATATTATTTAAACATGTTCCAATTTCCATAATCCATTTTCTTTAAACGTGTTTCTAAGAGGAAAAATGTACATGAAAGTATTTTATTAATAAAGATGCTAGAAAAATAATTCTAAAATTTTCTACTCTTTTTGACTGTTGGTATTGAATAGACTCAGTTTCAACTAAGAATAGTATTGTTCTTCTGGATGCTTCTCTTTCAACATTTGCAAAATGATTTAATGGTGAACATTTTTTACTCGAGTATTGAGTACAACATGCTTGAACACATCTCAATGTAAATTTGATTTTAATAAACACTGATTTTATTCATATTTTATTTATAGATATTTATTTATATTGATTTTATTTGT
Organism: Dasyornis broadbenti; assembly: GCA_013397935.1. Classification (NCBI taxonomy): domain Eukaryota; kingdom Metazoa; phylum Chordata; class Aves; order Passeriformes; family Dasyornithidae; genus Dasyornis; species Dasyornis broadbenti. The sequence continues at coordinate 1,191,742 of VZRN01002596.1, read as the reverse complement.
AAGTTGTTTAGATTTATTTCCAAAAATTTTCACAATTCATGTTTTCTCCATTACTCTCTACTTCTGGTATGTCTCATTCCTACATTTATTGACTGAATTTGAAAAAGAAGTTAACTGAAATGTCAGAATTTCAGAATTTTAGTGAGCCAGAAATTCCAACTGAATTTCATGCCTGTATTTTTGCCTCCTGATTTTCTGTCTGAATTCTGTCTCTCAGAAATATTTTTCAACTTCGTGTAGTGCATAATCAGATGATTAAGAAGCCCAGTGTGAACCATTGCATCTGTACATCTTCTACTTGAAAAAATTAAAGGAAAGTGGTAATGCCTATGGGGTTGAAAAAATTAAAGGAAAGTGGTAATGCCTGTGGGGTTGTAGTTAAAGATTGTAACTTTCCATAATGTAGATTCTGAATTTTACATTTTCATTTCTTTTAGAAAATATTGTTGCTGTAGAAGACATGGCATGAAGTCAAAGAAAACCTGTCAGGAGAAACTGAAAAGATCGAGGTTTTTTCAAGGTTGTGGTAGGAGGATACCCATGGTAAGCTTTATCGGCCAGGCAAACCCTGAACTAGCCATGCTTTGCTGAGATTGGTGTTACCCAAACTCCATGTTTCAGCTAAGCTGCACAGACAGCCAGTGCCAGCCTTCCAACTTTTCTTTCTTTTTCTTGTATTTTTAAATCACAGAAGAAATTAAGCTTGCAACTGTTATGCACCATGAGTGTGGGCCAAGACATAGACATTCCTTCTGAGAATTAAGAGAGGAAACAGGGCTAGCTAAAGAGAGAAGATTCAGGGGTTTTTTTTGAAGATTTTTTTCCTGAACTGTTTTCTCATTACCTTTGACATGAGGAGGAATATTATGTGTCTTAATGGACGACTGTTGAGATCCAGTTGTTTTGTATTATCATTTATCTGAATGACAAAATACCAGAGTGGATCACACTGTGCAGCATGTACAGCTGTCCCAAAAAATATTGCTGTCTATAAGAAGCTTTCTGGAGACTGGGGTTTTGTGTGAAAAATAAATATACATGTTTTGTAGAATATAAAGTCTGAAATCTCAAATAGCACATGGGTAAAATTTTGCATTAATGAGTCATTTCTGAGGAGGAAAGAAAATTTTCTTTATATTAATTACAAAATTACCTAAAAATTCTCAGTCACTCTTTCCTGAAAAGGCCTGGAAGGCTTTTTAGGTTTTTGTGTGATTCTACTGACATCAGGATGAGTGGTATTTCTATATGGAGATAAGTAGTTGTGGTCAAAGGATCGTCAAAATTATTCCTGGAGAAGTAAATAGTCAATGACTGCAATACAAATATCTGCTTTTAAGTCCAGACAAAGACATACTCTTTTGTATCATGGGACATGAAAGGGAAGCTTCACAGGAGACTTAAGCATTTTCTGATGCTAAAATAGTATTGCAGCTAATTTTCTTCTTTTAATGGTGCACTTGATATTGCCTTTCCAAATATGATGGCCAGCAAGCTAGACCCTCTAGTGTCTCTGCATTTAATTACTCCTCAGTCCCACACCCAAACCCTGTCTGAGTTCTGATCTTTCAGACTAATTTCCTTGCACTAACTCTGGGAAAACCAACATGTCATTCTTTGAAATCTCTTCTTTCTGAGTGTTCTGCACTGCGTAGTTGACATGAGAGTCCTGATCTACCTCTGGAATTACCTGACTGAAGCAGAGATTGGATTTAGCTGGGAGCAAACTGACACACAGCTGATGTTGCCACCACCTTACCATCTCAGCTTCATATCTTTGCTTCAAGTCATTATTTTTAAGCACTAAAAACAACAAAAAAGATGAATATAAGTAATTTATGTGACCTAATATTTCACCTCTTGAAATCTAACTTCTCACCCTTGAAATTATTTTAAATAGCTTTGTGGTATCATCCACTTTTCTACCAGAGTTTTACACTATTATTTACATTCTGTCTGTCTATGTATCTCAGGGCAGTAAAAGTAAAAAGCAGAAATCCTCTCAGTTTGTGTTATGCAACTGTCTTCTGGCAGCTGGCTTCAATGTGCACCTCTGTAAATGTTGCCATGGAGACTCCAATTTAAGAGCAACTGGATTTGAGAATTTCCAGCCCAGCAATATGTGACAAAACAAATAAAGAAATTAAAGTGGTGCCTGCCCTTCAGATAGGAGTCAGGCAGGTCTTCTAGACCAGGCTGGAAGAGAGGCTAGAGGGGGAAGGATGTTGCTTGCACAAGTGATTAATTAATGCATTACTGTCCTTGTTATTCTTCTCTCTCATTTTGCTTTTATCCCCAGCTGTTTTGTGAAATAGAATTAATGTTACATGATAGCTTTTTCTGACTAAATTACTGCAGTAGCATCTAATGTGCACAGCTTCTACCTTTCCCCTGAAAGTGAGCCCAATATGTGCTCTGCCCTCAGGATGATGGTTCACTAAGGCACTAGTTTGTCCATATGAATTTATAGGTATTTTTCTCCTGATGATGCCCAAAAATAATTGCTTATTTTTAGTTCTGTGTTTCCATGTTGTTTCTAGCCCTTCTCTCACAGAAGACTTTGACAAAATTTATTGACAACAGGGACCCAAGTGAAAAAGGCAGAGAGAAATATCCTACTGGCATATTAACACAGGGACCCAGAACTTAAAATTTCTTTTTTTTCTAGATTTGGGGTAAACCAGTGCCCTAAGGGTAAATAACTTATACCAGAAATCATAATAACCTTTGCCTCAGTATTTCACAAGACTTAGTTTATAGGCAAGACTCGTTTGACAATATTCTTTATGGGATTTTTTTAAACATTTATTACAAGACGCGTATCTGTAAATTTTCCATGTTTTAGTTTTTATTATTTTGCTTTGCAACTCAATATCCTGTGAGTTTTGTTCCATTTGATAGAATGACTGACAGAGTTGTGGATTAACAACTTCTGTTTTCTTGAACACTGTTATGAAAAAAGAGACAAGATTGGAATTAAGTTTAAAAAAATATAAGTAACAGAAAAGGTGGGGTTTTCCCACTGATATTATTTTGCTAGTGTTGATCTTAGTCCAATTTTTTTTATGTAGTTCTAACTTCTCTTTGACAAAGCCCTTTTTAAGAAAGAAAGATGGCTTATTTTGTTGACAGAAAACAATGATGGTGCTGCTTTATTAACTGTTTAAAAAAAATACGTGCAGGTGAAAAATGCATGTTGTGGTCAATAAGTTTTGTGTTGTACCTTCAGAGAAAAATAGGTTCTTTAAATGTGTAATTGAGAATACAGTCAATATGCAAGATCACTCTACAGAGGGAACTAGGAATTTAAAGCTTCCTAAGACCAGGATCTATTGAGGCTGCCACCACATGACTGAGAAACCTGGGTGACTAAGAGTGATATGGTTTCATCTATCACACTTCCAGAAGCAGGGAGGAGGAGGAGGCAGCAAGTGATCTTCAGTGACCTGGCCCTACAGAAGGATCATAATTCAATACTCCCTTCATCTCAGATCTTTAAATTTACAAGCTATCTCTCTCACCTTAGAGATTATTGAGGTTTCTCAGTGCTGAAACTGTGTCCCAAAGAGCCCCTCCTCTCTTTGTGGCTTCCTCCCACTGTATCACACTGAGATAACTGTGCACTTCCCTGCCAAATGCCTTGTGGTCTGCCCATGACACTGCCCTGAAGAACGGTGGCCACTAGAGCACACAAGTGACACAAAGCCAAAGAGGTCCATGCAAAGCACTACTGTGTACCTGCATTTGAGGGGGCATAAGTTCCCGTAAGAACAATGTTCAAAGTAACAGCAGAGACCAAATGTCTTAGCAACCTATCTCACCAAGATTCATCTTGACTGCTCTCAATCAGCAAACGTGCTTTTATTCCAGCAAAATTGTTTAGATGATGGTTCACATTCCCTAGGTAAATGGTAAATAGGTTTGCTTTGACAGGAATGAAAGGCTCAAGGTATTCAGTATTCTGTGCACAGTCAGGCAGGATCTAGAAAGATGAAATGCAAAAGAAAGCAAGAAGAGCTCCTGTGTTATTTGGAACTTCCTTGATTGCCTTTATCAGCAATACTGTAAAAATTTTTCTTCCATTGCCTACCAGTGTAGCTTCATAGTTTAAGACTTGAAAAACATGAAATAGTAACTCCGCGGTTCATTGACTACTAACTGGGTAAATTCTAGAGATTTATTGGCAAACTCTGTGTATGACCCCCATTGCACATAACCTACTATGAAAAGGTTTATAGGTACCATAAGGCTAGTCCAGAAATTTTAAGATACAATAGTTGATAATGTACTGGTATGTAATTTATATTTTGCTAGCTGAAGTATTCTGTGGCTCCTGGAAGTCTTTGTTACCTGAATAGAATTAAGAAAATCTAAGTTTGTGTTACAACAGCATCTACCACGTAGTTATTTTTTCTGATAAACATGTTTTGCACTTTTTCAACTGCTTAAAAATGTGCTGTTTAAATATTAAACAGGTATTTCATATTTCCTTCATTCTACAAGTTGGGGGTATTCTAAGTTTTGTTCTCATTGAAGCTTAGAGAAGCTTAATATCAGTTATTTTTACCCTGTATTTGAACCATTAGCCGATACCAGTAGACTTTGTTCCATGTGAAGAAAATCTTTCCTGCTGTCTCAACAGAATTGGCATCTGTGCCACCAGACCATGGTAGAAGAGAAACAAATGAGGGAAAGCATATGCCAGACCACATGGATCTTGGCTTTGTGTCATTTCTCCTCAAACAGTTTAATATCAAGCCAATCTTTAACTTCTGTACCCTTCACTGGCCTCAGCCTTGCATAAAATCTAAGAGACTTAAAAACTCTTTTTATAAAACTCCATGTGTATTTCTGACACTATATGTGCTTTTGAGAGAAAACAGTGATTAAACATAACTCTTGTTGACATAATGGCCAGAAAAGACTTTATAGTAAAAACATAAGATCATATATGTTTCACAACACAGGAAAGCACAAATTCCTTCTCGGAATGTGTGAGGCTGTCAAATCATTATAATGAAAGTACACAGCTCTTGAATGAAATCATTACATATATTTAAAACCAAAGAAAACAACGATATTTGCAGACCTTCTTTCTAGCCACTTATCTATTTAGTTCAGTTTGTCCCACTAAGCATTCATATTTAATTCACTGCTTTTTGCTGACAATGATACTGAGAAATCAAATGAGTACTTTCAAAATGACATGAACAAACAGACATGGAGAAAAATGTTATCAGTGATTCAGAGCAATGATTACATAAAGATTACATAAAGGAATATGTAGATGAGTACATGCATTAGGCAATATCAATGTTTACTTAACCAAGTGCAGAGCACTTAAACAATAATAATAATTCATAGTTGTTTATAGGTAATCAGAAGAAAATCTAAGTAACCCATCACTTTGATAGCAAAAAGATATGTATAATGCTTTTAGAAATATTCATTCAAATCATATGCAGCTAAATGTTACAAATTGGATTAGAGATGGTACAAGAATCCTTCAAATACTGTTTCAAATTTAAATTTACTGAATAAATACATATATACATAGCTTTTGGATGACTCACTATTCTCATTAATGGATATAATCAATATAATGTTTCTAGAATGCATCTTAATGTTTGGCTATAAACACCATATTTCTTTTCTATGTCTCTTACAAGGCCAGAATCTATCAAAACCCTGCAGTTCCTGAATGATTGATGCAATTTGTAGGGAAAATAACATCTTTTCTCCTTACATTTTAATATCCAAATCCAAGAGGTTTGTGGAGGTTTGGGAAAGTAAACACAGAATGATGTGGGGCAGTGACGATATATGCAGACTAACTAGATTGTATTGCAATTGTCATGAGATAAGATGCTATTTCTGTGTTTTGAGTTTTTTCTTGTTCTTTCTCTTTAATCCACTAAGTGTTTCTCAACCCACAATTCTTTAAAAGTATACAACAATTTCTACGCACATCTCTTGTTCAAGTCAACAGTAAAGGAAACAATTTGTATAGAAAATCTTGTTTTGTTGTGTTTTTCAAAGAATACCAAAGAAAATCTACAACAATTAAGAAGAAACGGAAGAAAAAAATGCAGAAAGTAGTTTGGAATAGATGTGTTTAAGAGGAACTTGGTGAAAGAAAGGAAAAAACAGTAACAGAAAAATAAGTACAGGGAATGTGAAGTGTTGGGAGGAAGCAAAAGAAAGAGAGAGTACAAATGAGAACAGAATGGTTTAGAGAAATTGAAAAGGCAACAAAGGCATAAGGAGTATGTTTTCTGGCAGGATCCATGAGTTCAAACATCTTATAGATGTAATAAATCCTAAAATTATCATATCCTAATTATAAAACAGATGTGATAAAACATGTAACAATGATGAAAAGGAAAATTATGTCAATGAATACTTCAGTATGTTAAAAGAAGTAAGAATTTACATTTTCATCTGGTAAAGATGATGAATTCAATTGGTGTGATTCATCAAAACCAAAACATTTGCTGGAGCATGACTGTATTTGAAGCTCTTGCATGTTGTCTTTGTTTTACATGGTAAATTGAGATTTTTGAAAACTAATAATTGTCATGGTTTAGGACCGGCACTCCCACTCCCCTCTGCTGAGAGAGAAAAAAGGCAGAGATTATGGGTTGGGATAAGAACAATTTACTGGGAACAGCTATGAGATATGAAAATGAACAGCAACAATATTAATAAGAAAAGTATACAACGAGGGTGACTTACATGGAAAAATTGCTACCATTTGACCTCACCCGGAGTGGCCTGGACACCCCATGCCCACGCTTTTTCTCCCAGCTGCTCACCACGCTTGTTCCTTGGGAAAGGAACACCCCTCCTCCTAGGAAGTGAGAGAGTGTCCCATTTCTCTGCCCCGGCCATCACGGAAGATGGTATGGAATAATGCAATGTCTTGGCCATTGCCACACAGCTCCAGGCTCTGCCCCCTCGTGCCTACTGTAAAAAATCAACCCTGTCCTTGGCCGAAATCAGAACAACAATTATGAAATATTTATTTCAGTAACTTTTAAAATTATGTTTGGAACTGCAGAGAGCAGAAATGAGAGTAGAAGAGAGGAAGGGAAAGAAGTCCTCACCACAATTCCTAGTAGATTGAAAATTTTCTTCCCATTGCCAACACATAAAGTGGGCTCACAGAGCTGGTTATAAATTGATTATTATGGTAACAATACCAGGTCAATTAACTGAGAAGCTGGTTAAGAATAATATTAATAAAGGACATTAAAGGACAGAAACAGTTATTGTATCAACTCCATTCTGCTTAGTGTATTTAGTTTTCTTCTTCATGATATCTTAATTTTTAAAAAAATCACATACATGACCAGCAAAATTGAGGCAAATGGATTAATAACTAGTCACCAGACTTCTCAAACTGGGGAAACACACTGATCGGAACTAGGAGGGGGTAGCAGTGACAGAAGAACAAAAATTGAGCAGCACTGATTTAAAAAATGTATGTGATAAAATACGTGTTTCTGAATTCAGCACTGTTCAAAGAGATACTAAAACATGTAGACCATTTTTTTGCATATACGTACTTTAAAAATCTGGAATTGAAAATAATGAAATGGAAAAAGGAAATGGTGTGTGGAAAAGCCATAAGAACACTTTAAGAGCTAAAGAAAATTTAGGTTTATGGGTTCTGCCTAATCAGAATACTAAAACTAAGACCATGAGTTGATTTGATCATACCATATACTTAGCTTTGCTGGATAAGGCATTGATCCTTCAGTGTTTAAAGACAACAACAAAGATAGTTGGGATTTAATGAAACATGCTGAAAATGGAGTAACATTATTTTCCTTATGACTGAATATGAATAAACATCAGCACATGTGAGATGGATTTTCTGTCCTTTTCTGTCTTCAGGTCAGCATCTCAGCCCATCTAAACACGTTAGTTTTTGCTCTCAATGATAGAAAAAACTCTGAAATTTGATGGTCCGTGTTATGAAATGCATTTGACTAGGTGTTTGGATAAACATTTTTGGTCTTAGAATACGAATTTGAGAGCTTAGTAAACAAAGGACAACACAGAAATATCACCATTTTTAATCAAAGCAGCATAAGAGAGAACATGAGACTGCAGTTCGGGCCCACTGAGCCCTGCATTAAGGACAAAGACTTGCAGTTAAAAATAGAGCACACAGTGTAATTGTCCCATTCCTGGAAAAGTCAGCAGTTTAATGGCAGCCTTTTTGTATACATTAAATTGTGGAACTGAAACAGAGTCCCAGCTTCAGGGTTTCAGTAAACACCAAATTGCTATCCATGCCAGTATCAGACACAGTGTGATCACATGCCCTGAGTAGTCTCAGGTTCCTCATGGCTTCCACCTTCGACAGGAGCAGGAAGAAATCTGCAGCATCAGCAGCAATTTGGGTAATCATGTACCAAAGTAGCAGTGGCTGCTACAAAACATGCGTGAACTCAAAGCTGTTTGGGAGATTCTGGTTCCGAATCAATTTCCTCACCCTGGTGCAACCACAGCTTTGCTATCAAACTACACTGCACCTGTTGGTATCTTTTACTGTAACTTGATTGGTCACCTGCTATTGGTGTTAGCCTTCAAGGAAAAATATGGAACCTGATGTATCTCAATACTTGGGGCAGCATTGAAATCTGCTGCTGTACTCCACAAACGCCCACAGAAATACATCCCTGAGAGCCTGCATTGCAGAACACCTGGCATACATTCTGTACAGTATATATTTTAACAGTTTTAATTCGAAAGATTATTTTCAGTCCTACTTTACATATTTCACTTATGATCATAAACTTTCATCAGCATTTAGTAACAGGATGTCAAGGCAATATGGCATATGCTTTCTAATTGGTATCACAAAGTCTTGCATTGAAGTGGAATCTACTTTAGCGACATCTGCCTACTTAGAGTGTTATAAACAGGATATATTCTTTTTCCTTCTGCTTGAAGGATTACATAAGTACTTTTTGCTGATATATTTAAAGGGCTTAAAAGCAGTGCTGTAGCTGGATGCTTTAAGAATATCAACAGAGGAATAACTTTCCCCACTTAAATCAGACATTATTCTTAAATCTTATTTGTTGTTCCTTAGCTTGCATTCATGATTAGTATCCATAAAAAGTGGACAATGTTATTCAGCTTGTCTACTTCTAAGTTTAGACTTTTGTCTTGCCTACTGTAGTAACATAAGACAGTGAGGATTAAAGGTGATTATTTAAATCAGGTTTATTTCTAAGAATGTGACACATGTTTCTTACCCTGGCTAGTCTGAGCTCTCAAACCACAATTAAAATTAAGAGTTAAAAGTGACATTCCACATGTAGACCTTAAATTAACTGCCAGGTAATGTCCATACAGTCATAAACTGCCTGAGTCAAGGAGTGGACTGAAGTCTACTAAAGCAAAGATCTCTATCGATTCTCCATTCATCTGCACTGACAGCAATATGTCAGCCTGGACAGGCTCCTGTTTTACATTACTCTCTCTTGCTTTATATGACCTAAGATGCTTTAGGAAGGACCCTGCTTGGTGAACCATCTGGACCAGATGATATTACCACAAGACAAACTAGTTTTATCTGCTGGGAGGGAGGCGTGTCTAGGACAGGAGAGCAATTGTTCCCATCCACATCATGACCTGATGGTGCTATCAGCTCAGATGTTCTACAGCATGATCCAAACCTGAATGTAATTACAGCCTGGCACTGAGTATTCTGATCATGAGTCTCTGAGCTCAAGTTTAGTCACAAGCTTCAGATATCACATAACTACCCTTATATCTTGTATGTAGTCTTGGGAAACTTGTGCGTTCCTGGCATTTAAATAGAGGGCTTGATTTCCAGAGATGTCAATCATTTCACTGAGAAGCTGGTACTCAGAGTTTTTGAAAATAAAGGCATTAGAATTCAAGTGGCTAAATATGAATTTAATAGTTTAACTATAGACAGAAAATGTTTGACTGTTTCTTCTTTCAGTGTCCCTAATATTAAGGAAAGTAATTTTTCTCATTATAATAATGATTTCAGCAACATACCATTAAGACTCAGTCAAGCAATGTGTACTCCTGTTGCCAGGCATTTAAGTTATGCTTACATATCACAGTGCAGTACCATATAGAAAAAAGTGGGTAATTTCTGGAGAAACTGTGCTGAGACCTGGAAATATTATGTACTTGGTTGTTCAGCATTTTTTGGTGAATTTTATATCCTTCTCCTGGTATTGTAGCCTGCATGTATTCATTATGACTACATAACACAAAGAGTTCCACAGGTCACTGCAGGTGGAAGGACTTTCACAGGTCATTCATTAAAAGGATCAGCTGTTGCTTCATGAAGTTTTAACATCACAATAGTTCTCTGTGTTCATACTTGCAAGGTCTTTTCTACCACCATACTAATTCTTTCATGTATTTTAACATCTTGACTCAATCAAGGTAATCTTCTTGTTCAAAATGTGTATGTACAGTTGCAAGTTTATAATAAGTTTGTTATTCATGTTGCAAAAAACTTTTAGCTTTTTTATCAAAGAATTTCTATATGGGGTCAAATCCTGATCTTAACTAGTCATGTAGGTATTGCTCTTGCTCTACATTGGACTGATCCTATAAGTAAAAATAAAACTGTTTCAAGATCATTCATGGCACAGAAAGTTTCCTCTAAACATTTTAAGTCAGCAATAACTTTCTCATTTTGTAATTTCTTTGTTTCTATTTCACTTTTAAAACATTTGACTAGTGCTGTGGGTAACATGAAATCATTACTAGAGTTCTACATGAGTGCTGTTTCAAAGGACGTTGTACACAACTGCAATTAGCACTGGCTAAATCTGGAAAGAGTCCTTCATATCACAAACTGGAATTCATTTCATTGAGGACATTTAGTTTACACTTACCTTGTTTGCAACATATAGAATACTAAATGAAAATAAAGAAATCACTGGAAAGCTGGTGGTGAAGAAACAATGACATTTGAAAAACAGAAATACCCTTTCAAATTTTACAGAAGGAGTCATCATAGGTAGGTAAAACCTTCCTGCCAAGATAATTTTAGAACCAGTCCTTGATATTTTCTATTCTTGCATAAAAGTATGAACACTGAACACTTAGAGCCTACTGTGCTCTCAAACAACCCAAGGCAAACTATGCAGTACATTGTTGTTTCCTGAATGTTAGCCTGTAGGAGACAGAAGATCTGTTTCAAATCTTCTTGGAAATTGTCAACTCCTCTGACAAATGGAATTTGAAGAGTCTTAAACAGTGATTGTATTTTTTCTCTCAGAAAGCCAAATTTCACTCAACAGAAAAGAGAAAGCATAGGGAGCTTAATACAGTGTCTCTAGAAATGCAGTCAATAACAGTATACTTGTGATAAGTGCACAGTTATACAGATAGAGATTAAGAAACTAGAAATTCTGTTCCTCAAATCTGTTGTATTTGAATGGCAGGATGACAAGTTTCTAGCTAGACCAGTAGTTAGGAAGGAAAAGCTTCCATTAGGAACTTGGAAATGATCAATATTGTTTTGTGTGACAATGTGGACGTGGCATATTGCAAACTGTTGGCTTTTAAATGTAGAGAAAGATGGGGAGAGGGAAAAGAGGTGGAAATTCAGATATTTTCTTAAAAACTACAGGCTTTCTTGTATCACTTTAAAAGGCAGAATAGCAGGAATTTGAAAGGTTAACAAAAGTGTACTAAAGATTCTTCCCTAGTTTTTGACATACAGTCTTTCTTTAAGATCTTTCTTAATCTACTAAAGCACATGATTACAGATTTTTATTCCAGACACATGTGACAGACTGACCTGCATAAATCTCTCATCTTAGTCTGAGTATTTAAAAATGGATATAATTGGAAAGGTCTACTGTGTCAATGGGAATTAGAGTATTAATCGTATAAGGGGATGCATTTTATACAACTCATTATAAACTTGAATATTTTAAAAATTAGAATGTTTTACGATGCTTTCTACCCATAATGATAATGAATATCAAGTATGAATAGAAAAATGTTCATGCATAATATTTGCTCTTTATTAACCTCAGTCCCTGAGCATTTCGGTTTTAAAATTAAATTATTGTGTCCTTTTTTACCTAAAGCTAGTTTCATAGCACAAAGCCATTCTAATACAAGCATTGCTGAAAAAAATACCTGTTGAATTCTACTTGTTTTTTTAATGTATGTCATTCAGACTTTATGACAAATAAAACACAGTTGTAGATTGCAGATTTTCAGAATATGGAGTCTGAAAGTGAATCAGATGGTAGCTTTTCATGTGGTTTTAATGATCACTGTGGAAAATAGTAAGAAAATCAATGTCTTTAAACAGTGTTACCACTTTTTTCTCTGAGACATCTGCACAGTTCAAATCTAATTTTAATTTTTTTTTTTTTCCTAAATGTGAAAGAAAATACAGGGAAACTTTGTCTGGCCTGATACTCACATCACTTTCAGGAACACAAGTTTTTAATGTGTTCTGCCAGCTGTGAGTCACACCCATTTTAAAAAAGAGTGACCCAGGAATTGTGCTGAAAAGTACTTCTGTTTTAGGACAGCTTGATTCTCTGGAATATTCTTCCTATGGATGCTCTGTATCAATTGACCTATAGTAAGGCAGGCTTGTTCTGGAAAGATATTGGCAGCACTGAATAGCACACAAATCAAAAGTGGCCTAATACTGCATAAACAAATGAAAGTAACAGCAGAAAAAAGGAGAAAAAAGGAGATGATGGCTTCAACTTGCCTATTTCCTCAAAAATGCTGATTAGCTGGATCTTCAAACATAAATGAGTAATAAGTGATATCAAAATGTAACAAACTGGCAAATGAGGTGGTCAGAGTAGAAAAAGCATCCTGGATTAAAGCAAAGAGATACCTGTGAAATAGAAGGAGTTGAAGCTGATGGACAAGACCGTGGAAAAGGCAATGGGAGATAGCTAAGGGTTACAGACAGGAATGGTGTATGCAAAGCTTAGAAATGAAAGGATGTTTTGAAGCAGCTGCTCAGTGTTGTGCCCAGGAAGCAAAGGGTTGAAAAGAGAGCCATGGCAGGGTCTGCAATCATGGGAGCTCAGTCTGAGGAGCTGAACATCCTCCAGAGGACGTATAGGCTCACACATTCCAGGAAAGAGTTTTTTCACACTTTTCCAGAGACATGGACTTTAAAACCTCTTTGGTGATTTGGTCACAATCTCAACATGGGAAATAAAGAGAAGAAAAGGATGATGAATCCATTCTCTTTGATAAAGTCTTAATTTATGTTGCACTTATCAAAATTAAATTTTTATGTGATTGGTGAGAATTCTTAGTTATATGGAAACAGGAATCAGTAATATTGTTCAAATATTGTGATAATTTTCAGAGTTGAAATGTGATTTCAGAGTTGAAATGTGATTCAATTACCACTGCAAAGAGGAAGCTTAATAAAAAGAAAGGAACAATATAGGATCAGCAAGAGTGTTTGGGTAGATTGTCAAGGCTTGCTTTTAGCATTCTAATATAAAAAAGTGGAAATGAGCTGAATAGTGGAGTGTGATTAAATTCCAGTCTTCATTTTCTCTTCAGCTTTTCTTTTCTCTTACTTGCAACCTGTACAGGATGCATATGATTTAATATACACCGTATTTGAGCCTGATTGTGAATTTGTAAATCAAGCCATTTTTATTTGCTTTACTCTGTGAAATGTGCTAAAGTATGTGTATGCTATGTGAAGTGCTAACTAAGGAATTTATATTCCACTTGACAGCACATTAGTGGTAAACATTTGATTGGCTTTTGTAAGATCCTTTTCTGACCAAAAATAGAACTGAACTAGATATTATGTTCAATCATGTACCAAACCAGCCAAAACAAACTCTTCAGAACTATGACCCTTGGACGTGCTTATTAACAGGTACAATACTTATTTCATTCTAGCTACAGCTCTTGGAAATGAAATGCATAATTATGAAGCGTATTTCTAAAAATGGCTTGTCCCTACTCTCCTATAGCTATCTTACCCCTCTCTTTTTTCTTTGAGAAGTGTGAATTTACAGCAATAGATTTGTTTCTTGTCCCCAGCCCTTACAGCTTCTGTAAGTTTTCTCATTTGTCTGTATCCCAGTTATGATATGTCTACTTTGGCTCAGACAAAGAAACTATAAACAACCCTGGAGTCTCCAAGATCCATCCCTGCGCCTGCTCTTGTCCCCCAGTGTCGAAGACTGATACATTCAGGCCTCTTTCTGAGGATCTGCCACCTGACGATGCTGAATGTTTGGGAGAGGTGGAATGGCTGTGCTCTGTTCAGGAAACTAAATGTAAATTCTGCACAGAACAAGGTATCCCTCAGATAAATAGAACACTCAATTATTACAAAAAGCCTAGATGGAACTTCTTGTTATTGGGTTTTCCTCATAGAAGGAGAAAAATATCAGAATATTTTACTTCACAAGCATTAAATAGTTTGCCATGAAAGTCACATGGGGATGACAAGGTCATCTGAATAGCACAGGTATAGTCGACTCAGCAGTTCCCGGAAGATATGCTGAAAAACTGGGGAGCTGAGAATTGGAGTTACCTACTACCTTAGTATGCTTTTTAGCTTGGTGGCTGTTTGGAACCTGAAAGACTCAAATTTCTGGGAACGTCAGGACCTACATCTTATAAACCAGGAAATCTGAGATGCTTCTCCAGTACCTTCTCTGTGAAGACACACATAAGCCTGCAGAAAATGTTTCTAAAAGACTTTCTAAAAGACAATTGTGATCTTATGGCAGCAGCCACCTGTAGAAAAGAACATAGGAAGCAGAAAGCCAAAGCAGCTCCTGTGCAGCATGCCTCTTCAGCTTCCAGTAAGTGAAATTCCAGAATCCACTTTAACCTGATCTAACCTCACTTAAACTGCTGGGAAAACTGCATGGAGTCTAACTTTCTGAAAACTAAAACTTTATAGACCATGAAGTTACTACAACACAGAAAAACATTTACTTCACTTGCCTGTTTTATCTTTTTCTGTAACTTGGTATGGTTTTATTGCATTCTAAGGTTTCCCTGTGCTGATTGTTCATTATAATGGACCTCAGGAAGTCTGAACTCAGTTCAGCTCATGGGCCATTTTTTTTAATCTCATAGATCTAATGATAGAATGAATCATGGCCAGCTACTTTTCACAAAACAAAATCTTTCATTTAGAACAAAAATTTTCTTAGAAAACATACCCCAAACCAAGCTTACTATTTATTATGTGTTATCCATATGTGATTCAGAAGCACCTGGGCATTTAATTTCTTCTTCTATTCAACTGTCCACACTTCCTATCCCAGCCCTCACCCTCAAATATTTCTTTAGGTTTAAGAAGCCAATAGGAGAAGTACATATTATTTCCCGCATGAATAAGCCTGGCATTTAGAAAGACAGACTTATTGCCAGGTTAACAGCATCTTTACCATCACTCCAGACCATTTTTGGAAGTTTCTAAGGATGTGAAAGGCAGTAGGAAACTTATATCAGTTGACTAAATTGGTTATGTTCCCTTAGTACAAGAAAAATAAGCACTTCCACATGATATCTTCAGAGTAGTAGCTTATTAGTTCTACTGATATTTCCTTATGCCATATGTCTCTAATGCCTAAATATTACTTGGAACCTTTACTTTTCATCTCTTTTCCCACTTCAAGTACTCTGAAGAGTCTTGTTCCACAGAGAAAAGTTACTGAATACAGAACTCCTCTAACTTTAAATTGTTGGAAACTGGACTGGATTAAATTTTATTCTGTGTAGCTGGTTTTAAAAGTGCAGCTCTTGAATGAGTTGGTGTGATCTTCAACAGGCATATTGTTATAAAATTTTCATAAACTGGTTTCAAGTTTTATTTTCTTTCCTTTTTTTTTTTTTTTTTTAATGAACAAGACATAAGAAAAATTTCCATTCTTACTCAATGTAGCATGCCTACACTCAGCATTTATCCTTGTTTTGATTTTTTGCAGAGGAGAATTAAAAGGCTGATAATTCCCTTGCCAATATAATCAACAAAATGGTGGGCAAACTGTATTCATCTTACATTCTTCTATACCTACTTCACCTGAAATACTTTGTCCAAGATCACCATATCAGATACTTTCAGATATACACTACAGATGTAGTAGGGTTGGTAAATTTGTAGTCATTAAACTTGTTCTGACAAAATCTACCTGCAATAGAACTTCGTTGCATTTTTATCCCATTCTCCTCTCATCACCACATCCTTCATTGAGCTTCCCTTCAGAATCTGTTCTAAAATCTTGAGTAATAGTAAGGTCAACTAATCGGGACTTTCACTTTTTTTTCTTCATCTGTTCTACAGGCAGAAGAATGTTGACAGGTTCTTTGAAAAATCCTTGCTATTAAATGTTCTGTGTCATATGCCATTACTATAATCAACATCTTGGTATGGAAAACAGATGTGGAAAGAGATGAAAGGAAGCATTGTAGTGACCAAAGAAATCACTGCTTTTACCCTATAAAAGAAACACAAAATATCACAGAGGTAGAAGCTTTCTACACATACTCTCTGAAGCATAGAGGAGCCTCTCCCCAGGGCTGGACGCAGTTCTGCGGTAACTTCCTTGAGGATTGAGGAACGATTTTGATGTATATTCCATCACCAAATTGGAGTTGGTAAGATACATTGGTTCCTAAATTGTATTATTTCTTTGCTATCTGTAATAATAGTTACCTTTTCTCGTGCTGTATTTTATCTACTAGTTTAGCTCCTTACTCTTTTTTCTTGTGTCTAATAAATAATAATTCATTTTATATTAGACTTAGCCATTATTTAAAGAACTTGCCAACAAGACTGGTCTAGGGGTGCTGGCCACCCCAATAAGCTTACTGCCAGTTGTCAAAGGCTCAGGCAACAGACAGAAACTTACCAAACTCCTGTCTCCATTCATAACAGTTATTCTACCAATTAGAGGGAAAAGAAAGATATCACCTTTATCAGAAATAGGATGCCATTTTGTATTTACGATTGGACTGGAATCAATGACACTCAATTTTCTCCTTAGGACTAATGATTTATCTAGTTCTTTAGTCTCTCTTTACATGGTTGATTACTCCAGCTTAAATGTACAATTTTCCACTTGTCTTAGTATAAGACTTTCAGCTCCTTTCTGGTTTGAAGTTATTTTGCATTCTTGTCCAGAAACTTAGTCTCCCTATTCTTTACACTAACAATTGATGTATTCTCTAAATGATGCCTGATGGTTTTTTAGGTCTTTTTCTTTTCTATCCTTTAAAGCTTTTATATCCTTAATACATTTTAAACCCCTTGCCTTCCTTGTACCCTTTACACATATCCCTTGTATCCTATTCCCCACATACCTATAATTCTTGTAATCTGATATGTAGCTTAGTTTGGGGGTCCTACCAAGCAAGAAGACGAAACATACCCAGTGAGATGTCAACAGCTCTATACTATCTCAGAGCTGTAGGCTCCAAGCTTGATGGGCCTCTTTTCTCTGGGACATGTTTTTGTAAACTAGACTGGAATTTCACTGGGGGGGGGGCTGACTAGGATAGGGGGACTGTTACTCAATCTATCACATTTCTTATTGGGGATTTTAGATTGATATGCTAATTTGTGAAGTCCATAAAAACTGTATACTGGGGGTGTTCGGGAGTTGTTGGTTCCGGTACCCATGTTCAGGGCTTAGCCTGTTCCTGCACCTGTGTGGACCCGTGCTCTGAGTTCGCGGCACTTGGATGCGGGGGGGACCCGGGTGCTTGCTGCCGTATTTCCATCTGTAACGGGCTGTGCTCCAAGCATCCTAGTAAAACCAAGGTAATTACCCTTTTCCCTGCTACTGCTGTGTCTGCATCAAATTTTTATCACGGAAAAAAGGCATCATAGTATAATGAAAATTCTCTCTGTTCTGTCACTTAGTGTATTGATTAAAATATTAATTAAATCAGATATTATTTCTACTGTAAACGGAGAAGTTTTCCAACCAGTTATGTATTTGAGATTAGTTTTACTGTACTGGCATACAGCTGCTCACAGTTTACCCAGCTTACTTGTGAGAATGTCATATGGGATTGTGATAGGCAAAATCCTTACAAAAGTCAAGTTAATTTTCATTTTTGTACAACTCTGATACCTTTTTAAAGAAGAAAAATAGGTCAGTTAAGTGCAGACTATTTTTGACAAGTCAATGTTATCTCTTATGCACCTAATCTGGGGTTTTTTTAGGTGCTTATAGATTTTCTATCCATTTTCTAGGAATCAAGCTGAACACCCTAACTATAATTACATCAAAATTCTTTTTTACCCCTCACCTTTTGGAAAATAGACATTACGTGAAGAATGAACATATTGAAGACGTTATTATCATAAATCATTTCCCCTCTTTTAGGGTGAACTGAACTCAAAATGCAGTGCAATAGAATAAATGGGAAATTCTACATGTGAAAATAAAGAACAGAAAAGTAAACAGTTGTTCTGCAGAATAGAATCTGAGCACTCAAAGGCAAACATCAGGAGATCTAAGAATCCGTCATAATTTTCTTTTAGCATTTAGAGACCACTAATTGTGACCCCAGCAATCTAGAACATAGATTTTTGTCTACATATACTTTTCCTGGTCACACTGTACATTCAGTGAATTGGTGTCTGCAATTTCACTAGTTACGGGATTGAGCTTTGTTAGTTTTTTGGTAAACTCATGTAAAATGGCTTTGAACATGTGATTTTCTTAATATCATCTAATGATTTTTCCCTCTGTTGATAGTGGAGCGATGGTTTTCCTGGACTCCCACATTTGCAAAGCTATTTCCTTTCACTATCTCTGGATAGTTAAATATCTTCTTTTGCCATAGTCCAGCTAATTTTGTCCTTGTACACTTAGCCTTTAGTTTTATTTGTCCTTTAGAATAGTTCCAGCATGCTTTGTTCTTGAACTTGAGGTCAGTATTCATTTCATGGTCAAACTGTTGTCCTTGTACCATTCTAATCTTTCATCACCAGTGTGATAGTTTGTAATTGTGACCCTGTTATTGACTCTTCAAAGAAATGCCAAGTCTTCATTAAATCCCTTTTTCCTGAGACTTGCCTTACACATTTCTTTATCAATTCTCTGAGTTTAATGGTGACTGTCTTCCTGCAATCTAGTGATCCAATTTCCTTTCTTCAATTTTCCTTCAAATTTTTTTTCTAGATCTTCCACACATTTAAAAGCTTGGGAATGAGTTCTCTTTTTCCTCACCAACGAATTTTTTCCCTAAATAAGGCTCTTATTTATATTTTTTCTAATTGTATCATCTTTAACAAAAAAGACTGTAATCAGTGGATCACATAAACCTGTTGGAGACCTGTTGTCAGTAGTTTTCTAGAAAATATAGAAATAGATAAAATCCTCTATAACCTCCAACTACTGTGCTATCAATCAAACAGCTACTCAGTGAAAACCATGTTCTCAGGTGTTTAAAACTCTTATCTATGTACCCTCTTCCACTCTGATGCTTATTTTTCTCTTCTTTATCAGAGTGTCATTCATTACTCTTTGACTCTTTTTTTCTATTTCTTTTTTGCTATTGTCTTCAGTTACCCAGTTTTTGCCTCATACTCCACTCACTGAAAAAAATTGGTTTAAAAAATAAGATCACATTTAGACTTTAGAGTCTAAGGCTATCTGTGTGAGAAGTGAACCTTAATACTAGTTTCAAAAATATTTCTCCTATAAGTTAAAAATATTTATACTTTACTCCTTTTTTTTTTCTGTAATAACACCTTTTAAAAAAGATTTTCCTTTTTACTTGCAATTCTTAATGGTATGTCACTTTTGTACCATAGATATCATAGCCATTTTAGTTTATTTTTTCTCTCTTCTAAATAGCGTTCATACGTACATGTTGTTAAAATCTCCAAATAACCATATCGGTACCAGAACCTGTGATTTAATTAGCTGACTTCATTTTAGAAACTACTGTTCATAAGAAGTACCCATTTTGGGTTTAGAATACACACCAGATGTTCTTTTTGAAATCTCTGAAGAGAAAGCATTGTTCTGCTGAATCCCAAAAATGTCTATGTGACATCTGCAAGAGAGTTTCATCTCCATATTAGAGACTGTCTTTTGAACTGAGCTCTGGACAAGGAAAATTATACAAGCACCTAATCCTTTTCAGCAGAATCTTTTATTACTTCCGTCTCATTTTCATAAATAAAGGAACTGACGGTATAAACTACACAGTGGACACAGTGATTTTTTTCAGATGTTCACAGAAGCTTCACCATCCCCTTGTCCCACCTGCACTTTCTGAGTTTGCCTATGAGGATGTTGTGAGAGAATGTCGAAAGTCTTGTTGAAGCTCAGGTAGACAACATACACTGTCCTCCCCACATCCATCCAGCCACTTGTCCCATTGTAGAAAGCAATCAGGTTGGTCAAGCATGACTTCCCTTTAGTGAGTCCACACTGATTACCCTTGATCACCTTCTTGTCTTCCACATGATTGGAGATGTCCTCCAGGATAAGCCATTCTCCACCCTTTCCAGAAATTGAGATGAGTCTGACAGGGCAGTAGTTCTCTGGGTCCTTCTTTCTCTTTTTGAAGTCTGGGGTTACATTTGCTTTCTTCCAGCCCTCAGGCACCTCTCCTGACCACCACAACTATTCAAAGGTGACTGTGAGTGGCCTAGCTATGATTTCTCAACACTTGTGGCCACATCCCATTAGGGACCATGGACTTGTGCATGTCAAGATGGACTAAATGGTCTCTAATCCCGTCCTCCCCAATAGAGAAAGTCTTCCTTTCTCCATTCCTTCTCCCTGGTCCCCTGAGTCAGGGATTCCTGAGGACTGGCACTGACAATGAAGACTGAAGCAAATAATAAGGCATTGCATATCTCAGCTTTCTCTGTAGCTTCTGTTGCAGGGCTCCCTGTTTTGTTCAGTGACAGGCCCACATTTTCCCACATTTTCTTTGCGTTATTAATGTATTTGAAGAGGCCCTTCTTGTTATCCTTGTCAGTGTAAGACATATTTTATTCCAAATGGGCCTTGGCCTTCTTCATTGCATTTCTACATACTCAGGCAAAGGCAACATCTCTATATGCATCCTATGCGGCCTGTCCCTTCTTCCATCTCATGTCTATCTCCTGCTTGTGTCTGAGTTTTGATAGCAGCTCCTTGTCAGGTCTCCCTGCCTCTTTTGTCCACTTTCTTGCCCGTGGAGATGCACTATTCTTGAGCCCGAAGGAAGAGATCTGTCCCACTGAGGCACATTTCCACGGGATTATTCCAAGAAGGTCCCTGAAGAAGACAAAGTTAGCTACCCTGAAATCCAAGGTTTTGATTCTACTCAGTACCCTGCTTCCTCCTCATAGGATATTCAACACTATGATCATTTGGTCACTGTAGTCATGCTGCCCTAAGCCTTCACATCTCCAGTCAGATTTTACTTGCTCATAACTGTAAGGTCCAACAGCACATTGGTTCCTCCACCACTTGTAACAAAAAAATTATTGTTGATGCTTTTCAAATACCTGCTGGATTGTTTGTGCCTCCAGGCCACTTCTTGTAGACTATTCTGAAGCTATTCAAGTATGGATAAAGTGCTCTGTTTTCCAGAGACTTAGAAACTTGTCATTGGGAGAGAGTGGAATAAAAGGGCGATATTTGAATAGTAGCAGGTATCATTCCGAAGATGTGGGAACAGAGTACTAGTATATCTGCTTGGTTGCGTATGTATAATTAAACCTATATTCAGATTTTAGATATTGCTAAATCAAGTATTCTGTTCAAATTACCACATATGGACTTAATCCATGGCTGTTGTAAAGTGATGAAACTCTGGAGGCTCCCAGTTGGTTTGAGGATCTGGATCTAAAAGTGAATCCATGATAAATCAAGGGGATTTTTCTTTTCTAATTTGTACCTTGAGTGTGTTAGATTTCCAGGAAGCCTTTTTGCTGATATATTATAAAAGCTAGAACTGTTTCTTCCTTTCAGAAAAGACTGAGATGTGGGCTGACATCTTTCATGTGTGTGTATAGTAGAAAATCGTTATGATTATAACAAAATATATATCTAGGCAAATTATTTCACATTTTAAAAATTTAAATATGGAAAACTATACATTTAAAATCTGGGGGACATTTAGAGGAATAGTATATTGGGTCAAAATGTTCATATTATGAAATCTATTGCACTATTTTATATATTTCTGTGAGAGTAAAACCATAAATGTATTTCTTTTGTTGTGAAGTTCTGAGGACTGCTTGCAGTTGTCATCATTATTGTGATAACATAAAACTATTCTGTATATAAATGTAGTCTCAAGAAACAGTGCATTGTACTCAGTGAGAAATCCATTCTGTCAGTCAACCTAGATTGTTTAATCTCTACTGAAAGAAGATGGGAGAAAAAACTCTTTATTTTATCTTATGATTACTTTGCCTTAACTCTCTGCCCTAAAGCAAAAAATAAAATTCAGAGAAAGGCAATGAAAAATAACAGTGAGAATGAATCACAAAATGAGTTATAACATAATCACTCATGTAAGAACAGAGTCTGATAAAGGTAATAACATTTCACTGTCTTCTTAAAGGAACCTGAAATTATCTGGTAAATACTAAACTCAGTCCAAAAGATAAATCTATGATTAGAATTATAGCTACTGTTCCATACAGAAATTTTCATTTCTGCAGGAAAGCATTATAAATGGTTGAAAGAAATATTACAGAATATTATATACAAGAATGCAGAAATAGCAAAATACCACTCAAAACGAATATGACTGTCTCTATTTAGGTAACACCAAGGTGTACAAGTGTGGCCTCACTGAAGTCAAAGGAATAATTTCTATTCTTAGTATCAGTTCAAAATCCTCATGGAGTCGCACCATGACTCAAACAAGGGCTATTCAGTCACTCACTCTTCCTTGAAGGTTTATCATTCCTGTTAGCAGGGGATTCCTGCTCTCCCTAAACACAAACTCACATTAACACCAAATTCATCACTTAACTTTCCTGCCTGTCCGAAGACACTTTAGCAAGCAGTAAGGCAGAGTAAAGAGACATTGTACAACAAACACCGCCTGTCCAATTGCTGGGATCCAAAGATCCTACTACAGCTTCCTGGACACAGAATATTGTTTTCTGATAAACATCTCCACATGGTTGCTGATTGGCTGCAGAACAAATGTTCATTTTTTGACACCTACCAAAACCATATATTTTGCTTCATGGATTCTTGGCTTGTTTACAACTGTTGTGGGAAGGAATTGACCATTTGTTCTTGGTCTGTGACACTCTAAGTTCCAGCACAGTTCGATTCAATGCTGAGATATAGTCATCATTATCTTCTCAACGTTAATATTTCCTAGAATATGAGCACTGAAGTAGCTGAGAACTTTCCTGTAAATTATCATGTATATTTTTTATGATCACTTGTGCATGTTTACACCAGTCAGTGATGCACACAAATATCTGTCTATACCTGAAAACAGCTACTGGAGTTTGTGAATACATTTTGCTTTCCAATATGGATATGAATTTCAATTTTTGCTCTGCAAGTTATATACCAAATGTATACGGACCGCACATTTAACATTTCCAACATCTTGTGGATGCAAATTGCTTATCCAACATGCATCATATTCTAGCATTGTAGGTTCCATGGACTAAAGTAGGGCTTGTGCCCTAATTATTTCGAATGGAATCAGCAAACCTGATACAAAAAAAAATCAATAAGCAAAAATGCTGCATAATTATCTTTTTGTTTGATTATCTAGGTGCAGTTAATACCAAAGAGCTAAATAAGTGTTAATTCAGTTTGCATAAGCCATGAAAATCAGTTAATTGTACTCCCAAAGTTTCTGAGACTTTGAAAATTGTCTTTTCTCATAAAAAAAAAAAATCTCTTAGTTTTGTTTTGTTTTGGTTTTTTTTGTTTGTTTGTTTTTTTCCTGAAAACAGACTCTGCAGTGAGGCCTCCTGGATGTAATTGTTCCTCATCCAGATTAAACCAGCATCTGATGGAAAATACTATTTTCATTCCTTTTGGGATGTATCATAGATTCCAAAACGGCTAAAACTTATGGTTTGTCTACTGATCTGTCTTTGTTTGTTTGTTATTGACACCCTAATAATTTTGTTTCATTTACCACTGAAATTAACACCTTTTAACTTCTCAACATATGTCTATATATACATAATTAACGTCATACTGTAACTAGACCTAACAAAGGATCTGTTCTATAACCAAATACAATGTGGAAATTATGTATCTTGTACTGTAACACAAACCTTGTACAGGATTTTACTGTATTGTGGAAGGATTCCAAAATGATGGAAAGTATAGAATTCTTTTCACACAGAAAATACTTTCTCTCAAATGTAATAATTCCTGTTTTTTAATTTATAGTATGTTAATCCAGTTTAGTAAGGTCCTGAGAATTTTAAGAGTTTGAATGTCAACTTACCTAAACCATTCTCCATTTTTTGCACATTTTTTCCATTCTTTCCATTCAGTTCCATGTATTCTGTAGAAAAAAAATTAAATCTAAACTCTTCTACTCTTGGGTTTCAATTTGAGTTCATATCATCCGTAGTATTCCATCAAATGTATGACTTTGCATTAGATAATCAAACATGGTTTGAAGTTTAGGTTTTAGAAGTAAAACATTGTTTCACCTCACATACAGACAAATATATACCATGGTCTGCTAAGGGCAGAAGTGACTAGAAACTGCAAAAATCTCTTTTTGGAGAGTTTCAAATGCACATCACACTTGCTCCAACTTTCATAGGCTCAATTGCTCATTTAGCTTCAGTGAGACTCCCTAAGGATCACACCCGCTTACTGACACATAGTTATATTTCATTTCACAATCCCTCTGATATGACTCCTGGAATTCAGCTGTGTCAAAAGGTCTAACTCACTGGCCAATTGCAAGAAATAACTGTGCTGAAAAAAAAGGTAAATGTATGTAAATTACAGCTGAAGAAGGTGCTTAGAGTCCTCATTTCTGGACCTGCTACGTGAGGGTGACCAACCCTCAAAGCTGATCTCACACAAATTTGTGCCTTGAAAAGTTTAACAGGTTATTTATTTGCCTCTTCACGCATATTTTCTCTTCTCCTTCCTCTTCATTACCTTTTGTCATTCCAACTCAAAATATGTGGCAAAATACAGAATAAATACAATTTTAAGTGAAATTAATCTAATATGAGATTTAAGAGCGTTTCATACTCATATGTTGAAACCATAAGCATCATGAAGCAGGTGTGCACATCATGGAGCAGATGTGCCAAGGTACACACACAGGTGTTACATGGAGGAGGGAAATATGCAGCTCACTGATGCAACAGGGTAATATTAGTTACATGTCACTGTTGGGCAAAGGCAGACTGACTTCTGATGGTAAGTGTGGCCATTATTTAATGGACTGCGTGTTTCAGTAAAACTTATGCTTTGTTTTAACTTGATCTAAAGTCACAATAATGCTTTTTTCTGGTTCATATGAATATTTAATTTTCATTAAATTAGAAGTTAAGTTTCATTGCTGTTTTAGTATGTTACACTATAACAGTAACAGTGACATAAGAAACCAAGAAAGCATGAACAAATTCCAAATTTCAGACTTCCCAAGTGAATGTCCTTTCCCCACTAGGGTACTTCTGCTGCCAATTCTCATTTCTTTACAAAGAAGCACAACAAATTTGGGATGAAACTCAGATATCAGAAATGTGATCCAGATTTTTCAGAAGATTCTTGACAACTTCAGATTCATGATAAAAGTGTTTTTTGTTTGTTATTTTTTTCCCCCTGTACTGAGCTCATAGCATTATTTGGAATCCAGCTACAGGATCAGCCTCCAGCTTCTCCAGTGAGAACTCTCTGTAGGTTTCAGGCAGGCAGGAGCTCTGAGCTTCCCAGGCTGACAGGAAAGAAAATTGTACTGCAGCATGGTCTAGAGATTAAGGAATAACTTTATCATGTCTTTTTGCCCTTAGGAAAATCAACTTTAATATGAAAATCCAACTTTAATTTGATAAGATTTGGAGCTACTGCTTATTACAAACAGCAGGTAATGCAATAGATTCCAGTACTTCCCTGCTTATTCCAAAAAATAAAGGGACAACAATGAGATCATTTAACAGGTAGCTATGATAGAAGATACATGCAAATATTGCTCCCTGGGACTTTGAAGGAAGAAAATGTCATGTAAACTCAACAAAGTCGTTATTTCATATCTAATGGGAGAAATTCTGTTTGTGACTTCTAAAACCTTCACTGGTTTTTGTTGGATACCAAGAGATGTGGATTATATAGCACTAAACACAAGTAAGGAAATATTTAAGTGATCTCCTCATTTCATGCATCAGCTTCTGACATTCAGTATGCTTTTGCTTTCTTAAAAGATGAAAATTGTAAGCTCAATCATTGTAAAATTCATTCCTTATTTTGCTAACATCCCATAAAACCCAGAGCACACTTAAAATTCTAGCTGAATTACTGAAAGAAGTTATAGAGCACTTGCCATAATTTAAATCATGTGGCTTCACCACACAGGGCAAATCCTATCTGACCAACCTAATGGCCTTCTACGATGGAGTGACTACATCAGTGGATGAATATAATGAGCTTCAACAAGGCTAAGTGCAACATCAGGGAATCAACACAGGCTGGGGATGAACAGAACAGCCCTGCTGAGAAGGACTTGGGGGTGCTGGTGGGTGAGCGGCTGGACATGACCCAGAAAGCCAAACATGTCCTGGGCAGCATTCAAAGCCCCATGGGCAGCAGGGCCAGGGAGGGGATTCTGCCTCTGCTCTGCTCTGGTGAGACCCCACCTGCAGTGCTGCATCAGCTCTGGAGTCCCCAGCACAGAAAGGACATGGACCTGTTGGAGCTGGTCCAGAGAAAGGCCACAAAGATGATCAGAGGGCTGGTGCATCTCTCCTATGAGGAAATGCTAAGAATTGGGGTTGTGTTGTGGTTTTACCCCAGCCAAGCGGCCCCATGCAGCTGCTGGCTCACTCCCCTACCAGAGAGACTGGGGAGAAGTAGGTAATGGTAAAAGTTAGAGAATTTGTGGGTTGAGATAGAGACAGTTTATTAGAGAAAGCAAAAGCTGTGCAGAGAAGCAAAGCAAAATAAAGAATTAATTCACTCCTTCCCATGGGCAGACAGAAGTTCAACCATCTCCAGGAAAGCAGGATCCCATCACGCGTAACAGTTACTTGGGAAGACAAACACCACCACTCCAAATCTCTCCCCCTTCCTTTTTCTTCCCTTTACTTTATATACTGAGATGATGTCATATGGTCTGGAATATCCCTTTGGTTGATTGGGGTGACCTGTCCCGGCTGTGTCTCCTCCCAGTTTCCCACACACCCCCACATTCCTCACCAGAGTGGCCATACGAAAAGCAGAGAAGGTCTTGGCTCTGTGCAAGCCCTTCTCAGCTATAACAAAACCATATCTAAGTTATCAACCCTTTGTTCACCACAAATCCGAAGCACGGCCCCATTCCAGCCACTGTGAAAAAAGTTAACAACTGTAGCATTATTTGGAAGTTTACTGGCTTGGGGGACAATTTCCAAAAGTTAATGGAGAATATGTTAATAAATTGCTTAATAGATATCATCTGTACGTTATGTCTTACGAACATGAGGCAAACATTTTTTCTTCCTAAAAGTTGTACCCATTCATTCAGTAAGAGTTACATGATACTAGGAATTCATACAACATTTAATCTCTATATTTTAAAATAATTCTGAAAGTAATTGTTGTTCCTACATCCACACAAAATATAGTCTTTAACCTAAAATTAATTCTTCTTGATTGCCAATGTTTGATCATCTTCTGTGTATAAAGTCTGATCCAAATATTCTAATATGCATTTTTATGAAATCAGATCTATTTTTCAACCAATTTAATTTATATGGTAGACTAAGGATGCATAGTCTTTGGGACATTAAGGAGAAAAATTGGGCAGTCTCTACGTTTATTTTAGGTTTGTTTTGTACACACATGTAGTTCCTCAAAAAGGTTGATAAAAACAGTAAGAGTTTGGAACTATGGTTAAACTACATTCTTTGTTTTCAGACCTGCAAAGAATATCTGAAAGTATCAATTAATTCTTTCAGAAGCACATGAAAGTGTAATTTTCCACTTTGAATTAAAAAGAAATTTTGTATTTTTCAGAGAGAGTAAAAAATAATAAGAAATAAAATTTAAACCTAAGATATAAATAAAGTCAAAATCAAATTTTGGTGAAAAAAAATTAGAAAGAATTGTAAGATAAAAATAATTTTTAAAACTCACCAATTAGAAATTAATTAGAAGTGTTGCACCAGTGTTTCTGGGAAAGAAAAAGCAACACTTAGCACAATCCTTTCATTTAGGTGGAAAATACATCAGTGTTTGTGTTGTAAGGAAGAAAAGATAGCTAGTTGAAAGAAAAGAGTCAAAAAGAAGTGGTGTTCAGTAAAAATCAAGATTTTTCACAGTGATCTTTCTTTTAATAGCCTCATTTTCAACAAAGTTCTTTTCTAACTGCTGTACATGACTTTCCATCTATATTTACATTGTAGGTCAGACACCTCAGAATGATAGTACTTTCAAAACCATGTCCTGAAAACAGGGCAGTCGTATACTTTTGTCTCTGCATAGACACGTTCCAACCTGCCTGGAACCACAGTGTGTAGTCCTGAGAACTGACAGGGTTCAGTTCAGTGGGTTCAGTGAGACAGATGAAGAAAATAAAAAAGTTAATTTTAAAATGAAGCAGAAAGACTAAGAGAATAATTGACATAAAGAATATTAAATAAAATCCCCAAAAGTAACAAGAGTAGAGAAATAGATCAACCTACAGAGATCTACAAATTAATATGCAACTGACAAAAAAGAAAGAAAATCTTTAACAAGTCCTAACCATAGATAAAATAACTGTCATATATAATAATGGTCTTCATTAACCTAGCTAGTATAAACTAGAAGTGCAGTAGCTGGGATATGCCTAGGTAGAAGGTTCTCATTCAGTTTAGTTATCTCATCAATTTTCCTAAATGAAGAAATGTTATTTTCATACAAATATCTGCATAATTATTCAGGCTTTTTCATTAGTAATATTTGTCTGTGGAGTGAGAGGAAAGAAAGATAGAAAAAGAAAGAAAGTGGGAAATAAGCCTCAATAAGAAAGGTAAAAGTAGTTTTACTGGTTAAGAAAAGGTAAAACAACTTTCAATTTAAATCAACAATTTTGATTTTCAATGGCAAAATATTTCAACCATAGGCAAGGCATATTTGTGTCTAGAGTCAGAAAATAATTTAATCTGGAGGAAAGAACTAGAAGACCCTCTGCTCTAAACAGGATCAGCTCTACAGTACTTTTCCCTAGAAGAGAGAAATAGGCTAGATGATTCTAGAGCGAATGGTATTTGATACAAAGCAAATTAAAGTAATGACGAAAAGCTAAGGTGTTGGGGTGGAGACAAGATTAATAATTCCTATTGATGGGGATGAGCTGTTGCTACATGCGCAGCAGAACTTCAAGCAAAGGAGGATCCCATTTTAATTTCTAGGGTAAAAAGTGAAATACATACTTTGTCTTGCAACTTCAAATTTCCAGTCAGTTCAGGTTTTCTAAAATTAAATTCAACTGCAGAAATTCTACACTAATTTATTTAAATTACTAAATGCAACAAAAAAATGAGTTTCCAGTAGTATTAAATCAACATTTATTGTCATGGAATGTCAAGATAAGTACTTGTAAAAGCATAGGCAGCCCACTTTTTTGCCTTAAGATTTTTCTTTCCTTCTTTCACATTTTTCCCTCTGCAGAATATAATTAAACACTTTTTTTTTTACATTAGACACTTTTCTTTTATTATCAGAGGTTATTTTTAAGTTTGTTTTCTGAACTGCTTTTGCAACTGTACAAGGAACTGGGAAAACATTTTTGCCATTGTATAAAACTTGATATAAATAAATCATGGCATAATCAAGGGACTCTTCTGAGCGTAAACGTGACAGTCACCCAGGGACCGCATGATGACTCACGATCACTGGAGCTGCAGAGATACACAGCTCAGTAGCTTATTTAAAGTTAATATAGTTTCCCTGTCATTTTCATCAGGCCTGGCTGACAGCTCCAAAAATAGTCCTTGGGAAGAGTATACAAACCCAGAAGAGAAAAGGGAAAACTGAAAATGGCCAACGTTACATGTTTGTGATGTAGTAACCAAGACATGATAAACTAGAACTGTCATGTAGGGGAGGTGCCATTTGGAGTCAGTGTTATCTGTGAGCATCTTCCATTGTTGTTGGCAAACCCTAAGCTTTCCTTAACTCAGTTGCACCAGCTTGTTAGCAGTGTATCATGGATATCCACAAGGAATAGCTAGGGTTCTCTAGCTTCATGTATAAGTCTCCAAAGCCTTTATGTGCCTTATGTTTTTCCTGTGAGGCTGAACTACAAGAAAACTGAGAAATAATAATTTTGATGTCGAAAGCACAGCTATAGTCCAGCAGCCTGCCAGGCATTTCCTAGAACTGGGCTCCACCTTTTTTCTTATTTGTTTTTGAGGAGGTTGTTTTTAAAATACC
>VZRN01002596.1:1134202-1161131 GCA_013397935.1 Dasyornis broadbenti | reverse complement strand
AAAAAAAAAAAAAACAGAAACACTGGAATTTTTGTCTTTCTTCATTATAAACACAAAAGTTTTCAATAGTTTTGTAATAATAAACATGGTTCTTCTGAAACGCAAAACCTATCTATAAAGCCACTAGATTTTACTGTTCAGTTAGGATATTTTGGTGTTCTTAGAAAAGTGTAGAGAATGCTGAAACTGTTTAAAAAGAAAAAAATTGTATTGGAGTGCATCAGAGTATCTTGGTCAATTTTTGGTTATTAAATTACCTTGAAAGATGTGATATGTAAATAGCATCTTAACATGGGCTATTTACTATGTGTTTAATGGCAGTTTAAAGAAAAATCTAAGGAGTTATCTGTGAATTTTAAAATAAAAAAGTGAAGATTACTAAGAATTTAATGTAATCTAAATGGTTGTATTGCTCAATTGCCTGTTTCCACTAGAAATTTTATTCTTATGTTAGCACATGTTCTAACCCCAAAATTATGAACAGTATTTTGTGAAGTAGTCTTAAACCACAAATGTACAAAAATTCTAAGAATTCATGCTCAGAACAAGCTGTTATTTTCAATATGCGGGAACACTGGCTATTCAAAATTATCTCAGAAAATTGATCCAGAAGCAATTGAAACATAGATCTCTAAGGCACTGTTCAATACTACTCATCACAGTTGGCATGTGAACTTATTTTCCTTCAAAAATGATTTCTTTCACACAGTACCTATTAAATCAGCATTATTTCTTTGCTGGAAAAACTGCAGGAGATACTATACAAAAAAAAAAAAAACAGTGTAAGTTTGACTGCATATTCATTAGAAGTGGAAAAAAATGGTACATACCATGGAGGTGTGTTTTGAGACGACCTTTTCTATTTCTAGGTTCGAGAAAATACTAAGTACTATACTGCTTTGTTTACCTTGGTAGGTTTTGCAGTTTGTGGCTGCTGATCTGTGTTACAATCGGATTTACCTAAGCACCAAGAATTGTATTAGCTAGATACTTGGGGCATTTCTAGAACAAAAGTGCTTTTTCTGTGAA
Source organism: Dasyornis broadbenti (assembly GCA_013397935.1). Classification (NCBI taxonomy): domain Eukaryota; kingdom Metazoa; phylum Chordata; class Aves; order Passeriformes; family Dasyornithidae; genus Dasyornis; species Dasyornis broadbenti. Next base: position 1,160,102 of record VZRN01002596.1, on the reverse strand, counting down.
AAAGAGATTATTAATAAAATGACATTATTATAACTGAGTGAAATGATAGTGCTTTACATAATGTTGAAGCATAACACGTTTATCATCTACACTTATTACATTTTTACACTAATTGACACTTTTAATGTAAAAGTGCAAAATGCTAAAACTAGGCAAAGTTTTATTGTAAACTCTTGCCAACTGCCAAATAGTTAAAATGGAAAGAAAACCAAGCAGAGTTGGGAGCTTACTGATAATTACATATTTTTGAATTTGAATCTAACTGTACTTCCACTCACTATAAGTGAGTCCAGAGAAGTCACTGACACTGAACACCAGAAAAAAGATGAAAGCATCTAACCAGGAAGACAAAGTATACTAATTTACCAAGGAAAAATTAGGTCATTAAAACTATCAGGTGATATGCTGTTTAACAGATACTAGGGTCACCTTACTTAATAGATTTGCTTTCAGTTTAATGATTCAGTAACTCCAAAACGAGTCTTTCATACCAGCGTGGTCAGTTACAAAGCATATTTCATACCACTAAATCCATACAAAAATGCTTTAAATGATCCATTTGGGCAGCTCAACATAATTTTCAGCCTTTTAAGAACACTTGTTTTGCTGAACATAGTCTTGCAGCATTATGAAAGTGGTCTAGCCCTTCTGCTTCTGTCAGAATTCTCCATTTTTCACAAAGCCATGAAGAAGTCTGATACAATGTGTTTTAAATTTGGTATCACTAAATAATCTAAAAAAGATTCTGGCTCTTTCTGGATGTGACAAGCTGATCTGTTCTCAGTTGTTGTCAAGAAGATTGCTAAATTTTGTTCCATAAGCCCATCTGTGATCATCATTCTTTTGACAGAAATTTTTGCTAAAAATGTGGTGTCCATTTTCTCATCATACTCTGCAGGCTTTTTATTTGAAAATTGTCATTAATTGCTTTGTATCATTATAACTATGTGCTTTATTTTACTTTTTAGTGTGACAGCCAGGAGTCAGACAATTGTCATTGATGAGAGCACTAGCAGATGGAAATGAGACCTTTACGAGATAGTGAATTACTATCAGAGAGGGTGATGGTAGAAATAGGAAGTTCCCTTCCAGAATAATAATTTGCACATCATTATAAGCAGGATATATAGAATCAAAATGAAACAAAACCAAAAACTACGGCACATAGTAAAGTGTGAGGGGATTTTTAAGGAGACATGATGAGTCAATTCCAAACACAAAAAATAGTTTGGTGCCAATACAAAAGGATAAAATTGTTTTTTTCTTCAGTAAGTTGTCATCTAGATTTCAGTAATGGAACTTTTGAATGCTTGTCTTTAGTACAGACACCAGAGGACATAATTTGCAAGACAAGAAAATGACTGCTTTCTCTATGCAATGTTGCAGACTATCAACTTTTCAAGTGTGTTCATTAAGATGATTTCAATACAAATTGTAACTTAAAAGCCATTGTGAAGCTCATGCAACTGCATTTCAAAGAGCACAAGAACAGATGTCAGAGCAGGAATGTCGTTGCCAAGCAAAAGCCTGTCAAATACAATGGCATTGACTTTCACAGACATATGTAATGATGCCACAGAATTTTTATCAATAGACTGTATTAATACCTATAGGAAAGCACAGTAAAAATATACAAAAGGTGTAACAGTACTCCACTGAAGGAATGAGTTTATTTTGCTCTGCTCTCTGGAGGTATACTTCAGATTAACTCCTGTAAGGTATGTTAATGCTTCTTGATTCTTCATAATTTAAAACTGACTGATTTAAAAAATATTTTTCTGATTTCTGTCCAGCTAGTGGAAATTGTGGTTCTTATTTTTCACAGCTCTGTTGTGTCAGTTTGGTTTTTTTGTGTAAGTAGAGTTAATTCTCTTCACAGTAGCTGTGATGGGGCTGTGTTCTAGATTTGTGCTGAGAAGTATTGGTAACACGGGGATGTTTTTGTTACTGCTGAGCAGCATTTACTCAGAATCAAGGCCTATTCTGCTTCTCACCCCACTCCAGCAATGAGGAGGCTGGGAGCGTACATGGAGTTGGGAGAGGATACAGCCTGGATAGCTGATGTCAACTGATGTAAGGAATACCCCATAAAACATGGCATCATGCTCAGCATATACAGATGGGAGAAGGCTCTGGCCATGGGGGCTGCTGCTGAGGAACTCACTGGGCATTGGTCGTTTGGTTGTGAGAATTGTTTTTACAAGAATAATTCACCTTTCTTCAGGTTTTATTTCTCTCTTTTCAATTAAAATCTATTACTGTTTTTTTCTTTCAGTTATTAAACTGTCTTTATCTCAATCCATGAGTTTTCTCACTTTTACCTTTCTGATTCCTATTATGTGGATCCAAAGTGTGGATATTGTGTACTTTTAGTAAGTACAAAAAAGTACTTACTAAAACTGGGAAAGCTTTAGAGAAGGACAGTAAGAATGACAAAGGCTATAGGTCAATCTCCATGGAAGGAGTGACTAAAGTGACGAGGTTTCATGTGTAGGGAGAGAGACTACAAGAGACATAACATGACACCTACAGAATGAGTCACATGGCGAGGGCAAAGGCAGAGTGTATGATCTTTGGCTCTTTGAAGATATGAGTTAGAAGGCATCCAAAGAAGTTAACATACTTGCAGTTCAAAGAAAAGAGGAGCTCCCTCATATATTAGGCAAGTAAACTGTGGATCTCCTTGTTGCAGAGGGTGGTGAATATTAAAGCTTTATGTGGTTCTGTTGGAAGCTAGACAAACTTGTGGAAGACAAATCTGCTGAGGAAGTTCAGAAACTTCTTCTAGCTCAGGCAGACTCTGAGATGCACATTGTTGAAGACTGAAAGATTATTTAGGACCATAATCAGTATATTTATAACTTGTTTTTATAATCTTTGTTACCCACTGCCAAAGGTGAGACTAATCTTGCTCCAACTTATTATAGCTCATTAGAAGTTTGCCCACCTCTCATTACATGTAGCAGCACCACCATACAGGTGATATTATAGAGATGAACTTCAGATTATCTGGAAAGTCAAAATTATATTTAGAGAGTTGAAATATAAAAGATGGGTGTCAGAGAGTTGTCCTTTGCCCTTTAGCCAGCTGTGTGACATCCAAAACAACTGATCGCAACACCAGCTTATGCGTGAGGAAAGAAATTCTGCAAAGTAATAAAAGCCAGCAATATGTTCTCTATAAGCAGTTTCAATGGCAGTCCTTCATCACAAATGCTCCTTAAATCAGGACCATGAAGCTGGGGTGGCACTGAGTCCCTGAGGATATTTGCTTTCCACTGTGCCTCAGTGGAGCTGAAAAGAATAAGACCCCAAAATCATCCAAAATAGACTGCATATGCCTGTTCACAAGAGACATCCCAAATGCATTTCTAGACTAAATATTCTATTTCAATAGTCCCAGCTGTGTGATACGATCCTTGAGTACAAAACAAGAATGATGTCAATGCAAACCAAAATGGGTGGATCTGCAAGCCAGTCCCGCTACTGTCACAAAGGTGTATGTTTTCTCTTTCAGTGAAATTGTTTTTACTATTTATCAAAACCTTTGTGAAGCTCTGGTCCTTGCTCAGCAAGTTTAGCTAAAAGGGGCTTAAGGTACTACTTTTACCTGAGGTGGTGCAAGGGAGAACACAAAAAAAAGGATGTTTATTAGCTTATGTCAGAGAGTTTAAATATTTGCATAATTTTTTTACTTTCCATGCTTTTTAAAAAGCAGCTTGGTCACAAAATCTTTAGGAAATTGTTAACACATTTGTACCAAGGGTCATCTGTTGCTTGTTCCTTTGGTTTTTTACTTCTTATTTTATTTCATTTTATACATGTGACATTTATCAAGGCATTTTGAATTATAACAAGGCATTCAATTTTGGTATTAGATCATCTGTAGCAGCATCAAACATCTAATTTTTAAAATCATGGAAACAGTGACAATGTCAAAGTTCAGAAGAAAGCAAAAGTAATGAACATCAATATAAGTGAGACATTCTGTGAGATTAAAATTGCAAACAGACATCCCTATGAGGTCAGTTTTACTCTTTCTAATATTCACAAATATCTATGAATCTGACCTCTCATTTGCCAAATAAAACAGTGTTGTTTCTGATGCTGGGTAAAACAGGATTTCATATTAGTCATCTACCTGGAAAAGATGTTGAGTCACTCAGTCAGTGGCTATCAAACGAAGCTTAACACAACAATCTCCACTTCCCTCAAGACTTGTTTGGGTTTTGTTTTGTTTTGTTTTGTTTTGTTTTGTTTTGTTTTGTTTTGTTTTGTTTTGTTTTGTTTTGTGTTGTTTTGTTTTGTTTTGGTTGGTTGGTTGGTTTGGGTTTGTTTTGTTTTTTGGGTTTTTTTGTTTGTTTGTTTTGTTTGTTTGTTTGTTTGGGGGGTTTTTTGAGCTTTTTTATGTTGTTTTTCTTTTTTTGGGGGGGATGACAGCTTGCTCATTGTTTGTATACTTATTCAAATAATAGTGACATAGTAGAAGTTCTTTCAGGTTACATTAATAGACTTCTTACTGCTAAAACTAAATTGAGCTCAATTTCAGTTTCACACAAAAAAAACTGTAAAATAGCTTTTATCTGTAAATTGACTTAAAATATTAGTAAGAATAATCATGCAAAAGTTTTTTGGAGCGACAGTTTGTGTAACCTAAACCACCACTGTTTACTATATGTTTAAAGAAATTTCTCAATGGGTTTCATAAAGTTGACTTCCAAGATTGTATCTCAAAACTGAAAAGAATTGTATAGCCATCACATGCTTTAATACAATGACACCCAGAAGAGAGAAAACTATCAGCACAATAGTTAAAATTAATTAGGATGAAACCAATCCAACAGATTGATAATTGCATTATCAATCAAGCTTATCCACAAGATGTTTTAGTCTACTGGGAATAACAGGTTTCAAAATCATAAGACCTCACTGTAATAGGAGCCCTGACTAATTATAAAAATCATTAAAAGACTAAACAGTCTCTGTTCTATGTATTCTGTGTCAGTGTCAAGTACAATTATAGGTTCCAGAGAGTTTCTTTTAATCAGAAGTGCAGCCTGCTTTAAGGAAAGGTGATTACATTGCTCAGTATTATTGGTCAATAGCTTAGTAGAGAAAAGGAATGAGCATGACATTTCACGGTAATAGAGAACTGACAAAGAAGTACTGTATTCAGAATGGAAAAAATGTTAAGTAGCATTTATCAATACATGAGCCATGCAGTAAGAAATCTTTTCTGGGTCTGAAAGTCCTCAGTCTTTCAGCCTCACTATTTAGACATGCTGGGTCTTTGGAAATTAGTTATTTCTAATGAAAAAGAAATTATTTCTCTAGCTGAGAAACAGGCAAAAAAAAAAAAAACTTACTTTATTTAACCAGCAAGGACATGTGGTATTTCAGCAGTTATTCAGAAGAGTAATTTGATATCTTGTGAGGAAAGGCATGATAGATTATAATTTCAAATTACCATCACTAGTTATTATCACTAGCAACAACTTGTCATGGAGACCATGGTTTATTATAGTGGAACTATATAATTCTTATATATAAATATATATATATTAATATATATTTACTGCCATGCATTTCAACATGACCCTAGAACATTTAAATCAAACACGCAGGTGCCAGGCAATGGAAAAGAAGGATTAAAAAAAAAAAAATTATGTATATTTATGTATATATTAATGCAGTATATATAATATATATACTGCATTAATACATACAGTGTGTTGACCAAAACTGTCTTCTTCTTAGAGTCCACCTAAGGTATTGTTCCTTCTCAGTGTTAAAATCCACCCTAGTCCTAAAGCTTCACTGGGTAGGGCAAAAGAAAGACTTCATTCTTATCTTCATAAAAGCAAGGGCAGATTGAATTGAGAGTCTATGAAGCTCCTAGATTTCTCCATTCCATTATGACAAGTGAAGTAATTTCAGCAACAGACTCATTAAACAAAAATGTTATGTTTAGACTAGAAATACATTGGACTGAGAGACGCTCATTCTGGTTATTTAACTCCTTTGATTTCCTGTTTTACACAGTCAGCATGTGAGCTAGAACTCCATAAGACGAATACAGCCCATGGCAGGTGGTGAGTATCACAGGAATACGTTTGGGGGGGAAAAAGCTACCTTGGACTAATGCACGAGAGAACTTTTAGTGACACAGTTTGATTTTATTTTAGTTGTGAGGCTATTTAAGGGTTCTTTGTCACCTATTTTGTACATGACAGTGCGGAGGGGAGCTGTGTAAGTGTAGCAGGTTTGGCAGAACTACTACATGTGTGGCAGTGCCATGCAAAGCATGTTCCAGAAGGAGTCCTTTGTACATAGTGTAATCTGCTTCCTTTCCACCAAAGGATGGATTTGTAAGGAAAAGGGGTTTCATGATTGCCATAGGTTTCCACGTTCAATTAATTTATGCTGGAAATATCTTTCACTTTGTGTCCAAACTGAAAATTTAATGGCATGTTCCAAGTCTGCTTCCTTCTTCCAGGTTCAACATTTCCAAACCTTGCATCAGTTCCAAGCACAACAGCACAAGGAACATCTTGTAGACCTACAGAAAAATGACATAGCATAAATAACAGACTTGGAAACATGTAAGCAATTTTCTTCACAAAAACTGTCATACAGGATGCGATACCATCAAGCTCAGGTTGGTTTACTGCCATGCATTTCAACACGATCCTAGAACATTTAAATCAAACATGCAGGTGCCAGGCAATGGATAGGAAGGATTAAAAAAAAAAAAAAAAGAAAGAAAGAAAGAACGGAACAAAACCAAAGCACGCATTCTAAACACTTGAAAAAAAAAAAAAATCACAAATCCAGATACAATTAAGCTGTAATTTCCAAATGTGTCTACATTACGTGTCTCACCTCATAAGTCTTACTAACTTCAATGGTAATTTGCTTTGGTTTAGGAGGCTGTTGATAGCAAATTATTTTGGGGCATATTCTGGGTAATTGGATTAATATGCATTCAAAATCCACTGTCACAAAGGCATTTAAGCAACTTATACTGTAGCAGAAATACTGGTACCTGAATAAGCAACTGTAATTAGTATTTCAATTACATTGTGTTCCCTGATTAATTACAAAGTTTTTAAAAAAAATTACCATGTTTCCTGAAAATGAAAGATCAAGCTCTCATGGAAGAAAAGAGGAAAGAACTACCCAGAGAGAAGTCAGCACCAAGTTTTCAGACAAGACTTCACATCCTGCCATGCTAAATTTTTCACAAATCCATGACCATCATTTCAATATTTTGTCTAATGCTTTCCTGTAACACATCCCCAAAACAACAAGTACAGAGAATACAATTTGTGCCAAAAGTTTTATGGATATTATGTTAAAGGGTACATATTACCTCCTGGTGCACTCAAGTTTATTAAGTTGCAGTCTATAACCATAAGGCTGTTTCATGGAACCTTTGTTTTACGGCAAGGAAAAAAAGACATTAGTGCTTTTATACAAGAAATAAGAGAGATGGAGTCATTAGTATTTGTACAGCAGCCTAGTCAATCCAGTGATTTAGTAACAAGTTTGCATATGCTTTAATTATAAAGTTCACAGAAATATCACATCACCTGAAAACCAAAAGACATATTCCCTCCTAATGTAGGTCTACTGAGAGCTATTTCCATGGATAATTTGACCCTAAATTCTCAGCTCCCCTGAATATGACAAGCTGCCTAATTCACACAATTATTTTAAATTAATAGCTATCTTTCCAAAACAAAAAGAAAATGCTGCAAGAATTTTCATGAGGACAACTGCCATTCAGGAAAGCCAGAAAAGGCATTTAATCCCACCCCAGCTGCCGAGATCATCATACAGTTCCAGCAGGCATGCAGTAGCTGAAGGGATGCAAAAAGACGTGCAGTGCATATCTTTGCCTCAGGAGGGACAAGGGAAGAGACCAGTTGTGTCTTCTTAGAACTGAAGGGAGACAGAGGCGAGCAAGGGAACATCTGAAGAACTAGAGCTCTTTCTGAGATCAGGGATCATAGTCTAAGACTAAGTTATGAGTAGGAGACATCCTTTTATTTGATTAGTCTTTGAAAAAAGTTTTTGCTCTTTTAAATATATTTTTATTATGTTTTTATAGCCTGTTCTGACCACATGGCCTGCAGACAGATAGCAGTTTAGCTTTTACCTGATAGATGAGAAAATCCACGCTGAGAACAGTTCAGATAAGGGCAGAACAAAGTAGCATCTGCAAGATCAGTTACTGAATTACCAAAAAAGGGAAGATATCATTGGATTTTACAGCATTCATTGGCAAAAAAATCAGATTTTCAATTAGATGGGGGTTATCAAACAGAGATGCATATTTGCTTGCCATAATAACAAAGGAGACAATGAGAATTGAGTAGTGTTACTTACGTTTTTCAAACACAAAAAGTATTATTTTTCATTAAAAAATAAAAGTCCTGGCTACTCTGGGCACTTAAGTGACAAGTAGATCATGGAGGAAACATACATATATTTAAGTACTATTATGCCCATAATAAAAACTTCTAAATTCTCCTTCTGGTCTAGTTTTTATTCAGAATGCCTGTCTAGGACTCCAAGAACAGTCAGTTGTCTAAACTTTGACAACTTTACATTTGCTAATCCCAAAGACTGCAAAAACGTATCTGTTCTAAATTAGGAAGGGAATTAATGCACAATAATAGTGTAAAACAATTGAAAAATTATAAATACTGAGCTTGAAGCAGTGCTCAGTGTATTTCCTGTGCTGCCTTACATTTAAACTACAATTGCCTTTGGTTTAAGCCACATCTACTCTGTCTTTATATAGTTATAATAATATATGCATTTAATTTTTTTGTTTGTTGTGGTTTTGTTGTTGTTTTTTTTTTAATGTACCACAGTTAGCAAATTCTAGTTAAACAAACAGAAGCTGGCACTTGAGATCTGTGTATGTTACAGTGTCCTTATTTCATGCTGGATGAAAAATTAAGGCCAATATTTGCACTGCCATAGTCTATTGTCATTTTTAGAGTTCTGCAAATCCTTCTACAACTACAGAAAGATGAGAGATATGAAAAAGTACTTGCAAAGGCTTTGTAAAGAACCAGATTCTTCAGCCTCAATATAGGTATAGTTAAAAATGACTTATAGGTATACTTAATTACTGTCTTGCTGTCTGTGTGACCCTGATGAGACCTCTATCAAGGCTTTTGAAGCATATGCAAGAAGGCATTCAATGTCACAGTACTCCTGCACCAAAATTTCCTGTACTCAGCCCCTCCTCTGCTCTCTTTCATGGGAACCAGCTTCACCATGGCCACCCATCATTTGCCTGGCAACATTCAACTCTGCATGTGTCATTTGAGACTCTGAGCAGGTTTTGGTCGTCCCTTTCACAATGTGGTTGTGCAGGGTGAAGTCAATTTGCTGCTGGGAAGAAAGTCAATTAGGTGCTGTGAATGGGGAGTTGCAGGCAGTAGGGCTTTATTGAGGGCAAAGCCTACCTAGGATGGTGTGACAGACCAGTTTTTAATGCAGTATTTCAAGGAAGATGAGAAGGGCTTTTAGCTCATTATTCATACCAAAAGTCTAAATCTAGTCTTGTGCTATTAAGTTTCAGCACTTATTTACAGCTTCAAGTTGGGGCATCAGAGAATTGGCTATATTTAGACAAGACAATCCATACGCTGTGCAGAAGTGCTGGCAAATTTTGATTTTTTTTTTTTAATTTATTTTTTTTATTTTTTTTTTTTTTTTTTTTATTTTTTTTTTTTTTTTTTTAATGCTGTACCATGGTCATGGAAAGTTTTCTAGCATTGATAACTATATGACTGCTGAATTTCTTCTACATTGTGTGGATTCGTGTACTCTAGAATGTAACAAAAAAGGAGGAAATGAGTACTGCCATAACACTATCAATGCAGCCAAAGTCTAATTTCCTATACTTCTTTTACAAATGAAAGCACACAGTCATATATACACTACAGAGAATCCAGCATGAGGGATATTCAAAGACTTTCTGACCATCAAAAGAATCCCTTTACCTGACAATCTTTGTTTATACCTACATTTTCTTGAAAAAAAGTCTTTTTCTACTTCCTGCCAACTTAATTCCAAGCATTTGTCCGGGATCTGGTAAAAGAAAGCACTATAGGTTCTAAATAACTCTTGCTGTACAACTGTTCATGAATATCTAAAAAGTACTTACATGCACGTTTAATGTTGGCACGTCTTCCAATTCACTGTGTTATATTTAGATATCTCAGTGATAAGGTGTGTTTTAAATGTTTTCTAGTTCAGTAATGTAAACAAAGCTTAGATTATTTGCAGATGAACAGACTCTGAGATAAGCCCAGGGTAGAAACCATTTCTGTGAAATTTCTGAAGGAGTCCCTTGTATTGTCCAGTGTTGGAGTTATATGGCAGAATAGAATTATTTTATGTTATCTAAGTTGAACTATACTGAACACTTCAAGGCATCTATAATACTCGAAAACTATAGATAAACTGTTTCACTGATTATATGTTTGTTCTGCAGTACCTGCAAGATATAAAAAAGGGCTGTTCAAAATCCCTGTCTAAATTATTGGATGCAAAATTGATTTCAGCTAAAGAATTTTTCCCCTTTTGTTCTGTCAAGGTTGCTATTATTTTTGCGAGATTTTTTTTCTTTTGAAGCTGAAGGTAAACCAAGAAGTGTCAGCAAATACCAAATATTTCCACTAGGTTTGATTTCTGTAGTGCTCCATCATAATAACTATGTTTTCTTTCTGCCCTCGTTTACACACCTTGGTATGAATGATCTTCCCCACTGGTTTGCTTTCCCTGAGAGCATTGTATGATTGCTGTGATTTAGCTGCTCTCTTCTGTTCTCATTGGAGAGGTGATCACAACACACAAACTGAAAGGCTTTTGGTACCTAACACAAGATAAACCAGGGAGCAGGCAGTCATCCCAAATCTCACGTTTCATGTGTTTGCCTGTGCATTGTTTTTCTTTCAAACTTTTGCACAAATAGAAAAGTTTTCTTGTGGACAGCATTTGCATTTTGGGCCAGCCCCCAAGCCCAGGCTGTTAGAATGATACAGGTTTTAAACTTCCATAATGCAGGGGTGAAATCTGCCAGTGCACTCCTACATTCATCGTATATGGGGGCTGCTTGCTGAGTTGGCTGCTTTCCTTCCCAGGGGAAAAACTAGCTTATGGAATATGAACCCTCTCTTATTTCTTAAAAAACCCCCCAAGTGGTATGTAACAACACTGTAAATTTATGCAAATTACCTTGTCACACTTAGACTGACGGTTCTAGAGAGACTGGAAATTGCCCAAAGATTTCTAGCTCTAGGCAGACAATGCTGTTACAGTATGGCTTCCAGCCATAAGACCCTGCTAAGAACTCACTTTCCTTAGACTTCTTTTACAGACTGTTATTTCAAATAGATGTGCTCAGTTTTGAGGGCTTTTTTGGTTTTGCTTTGGTTTGTTTTTTTTTTTTTTTCTTTTTGTCTACATATGGTATGCAGTGTTTGGACTTGTAGGCAATGGCATGAAAAACAATCTAAATTAACTAGAAGCAGCGTACCATTAAAATTGTCAGACTGAGCTGCAGGTCATGGCACAGATGGGCTGCCAAATATTTATCACAACATGTGGCTGATCACCAGAGTGTATTTCAGGCAGAAGTGCTAGTGAATCAAAATAACCAGACAAGCTATTTCAGAGAGCTGAATGAAATAATATTCTCTTCAAGTAGAGGATATAAGCTCAGGCTAACCTCATTCTTACGTTGTATGCAAAAAAAACCCCTCTTATTCAACTTAAACTGATCCCTCCTATTTCAAAGTCTCTTCGTGTTTTCCAAAGGGGGGGGGGGGGGGGGGGGGGGTATGTGTATTTCATAGCTTTGAGACATATTGAAATATTAGATAGTACAATTATCTAGATTAGATGATCAAAATTAGATAATGATCACATCATAGTTGCAATTCTACAGAGACCCGATTTTGACAACTTCACCTTTACTGTTTCACTTCACCTTTACTGCGCAGGGAAGACAGGTCTTTAAGTGAAGAGAAGAACACACCTGTCTCAGTCTGTGTGATGGGCAGCAGTAGTATAGAGCGAAGCCATCCCATGAAGCAAAAAATTTTTCTGTAGAATGCTATCTAGTGATATTTCACAGCACCACAATATTTGGGAAAAGATGGAGGAAAAAACATGCTCATAATTAAATTTATTGCAGACACGAATATTTGTCATGCAATCTCAGTTTGGAAGTTTTTGTGGACTAAATAAATCTATATCATCTATATCTAGCTGTATCTATATAAAAGTAAACTAATCACTCTGATACTGCAGTGTAAGCTTTAGCATCTCAGGTAAGATTTAGTATTCAGGCTGGATCAATGAGCCAAGGCCAATGGTATGAGGTTCATCAAGACCAAGTGTCAGGTATTGCACTTGAGTCACAACAACAGCACTACAGGTTGGGGGCAGAGTGGTTGGAAAGTGGCCCAGCAGAAAAGGACCTGGGGGTGCTGGTGACAGCAGCTGAACATGAGCCAGTGTGTGCCCAGGTGCCCAAGAAGGCCAATGGCACCAGCCCTGTATCAGTAACAGTGTGGCCAGCAGGACCAGGGCAGTGATTGCCCCCATGTACTCGGCACTGGTGAGGCCACAGCTTGAATCCTGTGTCCAGTTCTGGGCCCCTCACTATGAGAAAGTTGTTGAAGTGCTGGAGTGTGTTCAGAGAAGGACAACGGAGCTGGGGAAGGATCTAGGGAGTAAGTCTTATAAGGAGCAGCTGAGGGAGCTGGGGATGCTTAGACTGGAGAAAAGGAGACTCAGCAAAGACCTCATCTCTCTCTACAAATGCCTGAAAGGAGATTGTGGCCAGGTGAGGATTGGTCTTCCAAGCAATCAGTGACAGGATGAGAGGACATGGCCTCAAGCTGTGCCAAAGGAGGTTCAGGATGAACATTACTAAGAGTTTCTTCACAGAAAGGGTTGTCAAGCATTGGAATGGGCTGCCCAGGGAGGTGGTGGAGTCACCATCCTTGAAAGTGTTCGAGAAATGACTGGGTGTGGCACTTAGAGCTGTGGTCTTGTTGACAAGGTCATTATGGACCAAAGCTCGGACTCGACCATCTTGGAAGTATTTTACAGCCTAAATGATTCTGTGATATCAGACTTCTGTTCACTATGACAAAATTAGCAAAATAAAACAAGCTAAACCTGATGATTTCATTAAGGCCTGCAGCAGGACAGTTAACTTACTGCATGAAAGTATGCAGAAAACCTGTTTGTCAATTTGAAGGCAGCAGGATTACACTGAACACACAAAAATGCCTGAATGACAATCTGAGCTGTGATCTATAGGTAGAAGAAATGAAAAGAAAGCAAAATAATGAAGCAATTGAACCTGAAAATCTGATTCACATTTTCATCACGCTGAAATGTTATTTTCTTCACTGAAAAAGGTATGTCTATATTGATGACTGAGACAGAGTTTTGCAGAAGCTACATTTTTAGACTATTTTCACTTGATAGTGCTCTATTACTGCTATCATCTTTGTTTAATCATTAGGTAGAGTAAAAAATGTTAGTTTCAGGAAGAGATAATGCATGGGTTCTTCTGCTGACAAAGCTGAAATGTTTCTGCTTTTCAGCTGTATCTTGCTGTGACAGACAGTTTTAAGGTAAGGTGATTTGCTCTGCTGGCTCTGCTTTTTATATCACATTTCTTTTACAAAAAAAAAAAAAAAAAGAAAAACTCACCTGGATAGCCTGACTTAAGTATTCTCTAGAGCATCTTCAGCCAGAGAACTGATAAACAGCTGGGAAACTAAATTTAACTCGTCTCTGAAGTTTTCATTTTAAATAGCAAAACCTAACTTGTGTTTATCTGTACAAAACTTTCATAAGGTGAAAATCTTCTCAGTTTCCACTACAGTAATAATATTTACAGCTGCTGGTGGGACAGTACCTGTGATCGGCAAAGGGCTGCAGGCCCACCCTGAAAAAAGTTAAGCTGCAGCACCTGCTGACAGACTAAGTCCCTCTCTGATCCCACAAGAAAGTGACACTTGGCAGCTGTACCAGGATGAAGAAGGCTCCATTTACCTATTTAAAACAAACATTGCTTTATAAGCTTTCCCTTTTTCTTATCTCATTTATTTTATTGCCATTTTATTTTTTTATCCCTTTCTTCACACTGCTGTCTGTGTCTCTGCTACACTTTGGCATGAACAGAGCTATGGGCTGCCAGTGCAGCAGTTGCAAAATGCTGCCATGGTGTCTCACAGCACTGATGAGCAAATCTGTCTGTAGAGGAAAAAGGGGTACCCTTGAAGCGACTGAGAGATGCACCCCACCAACAGCAAGCTCAGGGCTAAGAGGGCTGCTTTCCTGGCTGGCAGCACAGGGAGTAGCTGACAGAAGCATGCACAGGGAGCATTCTTACCCACACTTGCCTTGATTTGATTTGCTGTTATTTAGCTCAGTTTCATTCCTCCATGTCCCCTGCTGTTGTCCTCACTGCTCTCCCCAAAACTGGTCTCAGATGCTACCATAATAACAGCGAAAGTGTGGATTTCAGACTGTCACGTCTTATGACACTGCATTGTTTTCCTCACTTTTTACTAATGTAAGAAAAACTGGAACTCAGGTAGTAACTGGTAGTATATAAGATTCTGATTCACCTTATGATTTGGACATGGCTCAGGCCATCCAAGTTAAGACATCAGATAAAAAGAAGAAAAACCTTGTTGCAAAATACACATGCTGCACCGCAATTGAGTTTTTCTAGTCAGGACGTTGGAAAAAAAAAAGAGATAAAGAACCTATAAATCTCAGGGGCCCTGTGCTTGCCTGTAACTGTTGCAGTACATTTATCATTGTTACATAACCCTAAAAGGTTTCATTGACTCTGTTTTCACTGGCAAGAACATTTTAAATGAAAATTAATATATGCGTATGTAGATCAGTCCACTGTATGTAGCTACCTGGTGGGTAATTCCCAGATGGGGATTTCTTTTTCTCCACACTGGCTTATTTCTTTTCTTTTCATTCTTACTTTTTTTTTTTCCAATAGCTCAAAAATAGTATGTGGGTTATATAACTAATAAATGAAACCAGAGACAAATCCTAGCCTCAGGCACCACGTAGAAGCAATGGTAACTGTCAGCCTTGACTCCCCGGTTGTCAAATACTGAATGGGATGTTAACTCCTGAACAATACACAAGCTTGGAAATGTCACCGATATGGGTGAGTCAGGGCTATTATCCTGATCCACAATAAAAATATCTCTGTGGTAGCCAAGTATTTTATCTGTACAAATTAATGTGTGCATTTAAATATGCTGCTGTAAATCACTGCTAAGGTGCTCTGTAGCAATTAGCCAAGGGAACAGGCTGCTGCTCTGTCGTTTTGCACTAACTGTGCAGAAACTTCAAGAATGAAAGATTGCTTGGTCACCAGGAGACCTCCTACTGCCACTACCAGTTTAGGAGGTACTCCCATGGTGGTTTCTCTGCTACAGAACAATTTCCTGCCTCTCTCCTCATTTGAACTTATTTTGGATCCCTAGGTCACTCAACTTAGGGTGAAATTTAGAGAAATTGGTCTGTATATCATAACAATAATGATACATTCATAAGGTAGAAAACTGTTTTTCTTGGTGGATGAGCTCTGAATACCATGTAGGTATGCTTCACTCTTGGAAAATAAGGGAGAATTTAAGAATTTACTGAAGGAAAGGATGATTGAGTAAAAAAACTACTGAGGATCACAGAATCACAGAAACAGCTAGGTTGGAAAAGAACTTTGAGATCATTGAGTCCAACCTGTTACCTAACACCACCTTATCAACAGGCCATGGCGCTGAGTACCACATCCAGTCTTTTCTTAAACTCCTCCAGGGATGGTGACTCCACCACCTTCCTGGGCAGCTCATACCAACACCCAATCACTCTTTCTGTGGAGAACTTCTTCCTAATGTCCAACATAAAGCTCCTCTGGTGCAGCCTAACACTGTGTCCTCTTGTCCTTTTGCAAGTGGCCTGGGAGAAGAGACTGGCCCTGACTCTGGCTTACCACTCTTAGGCTCATCTCTGGAGAGCCTGATTTCATGCCCTCCCCACTTTTAACCTAGTTTAAAGCCCTCTCAATCAGCTCTGCCAACTCATGGGCTAGAATCGTTTTGCTCTTGCTAGACAGATGAAGCCCATCTGACTCTAGCAGACCTGGTGCCATAAAAGTTGCCCCACTATGAAAAAACCCAAAATTCTGTTGACGGCACCAATCCTTAAACCACTTATTGATAACATGGGTTTTCCTGTTCCTTTTGTCATTCATCCCTGCTGCTGAAGGAATTGAGCACCACCTGCACTCTCATTTAATAACCTTTTATGGAGAAAACACTATTGCATCATCAATTCTTTGGAGAACCACATCTGATTTATTCTTGGAAGATCCCATACAATTTCTGACTGCTTAAAACTGAAAGATCCAATAGAAAACTATGGTATAACTTGGCAGGCCAGTGTATTTATGCCACAGATAAATTTGCACCTGAAAGGTGCAAAAGCAGTAAGGAAGACAGAAGACAAAGGCAATGAAGATCAATTAGTTAATTAAACTTGAAGTACTCATTCTCAGCCTCACAGTCTTATTATGTAAAAGAGAAAATACTTCTAGTTTGGTGTAACTGGAAAAATATATCTGCAGTCTTTTTCTTGGTACACGAAATTAGCTTTAAACTGGGTACCTAAGACAGTAGATCTAAAAATACCAACAAAAGTTTTTAAAATGTGTTTGATTCCTCCTTTTCTTTTTATGAAGTCCCTGCTCTTAAACAGAGTTTACATATTAAAAAACTTACTGGTAAAATGACATGCTTATAACAGACGAGGTACCATTGCCTGTTTATTGAATGTCCTTTAACTGCAGTTAATGCTGGCTGTATTGACAGAAAAAAAAATTGTAACTGCTACACTTCTATGACCAATGAATCAATGAAGACTTGAATGTATTTGCCTGCATTTGTCCTCTATAAAGCAAAACCTGATTGCAAAGCTTAAAAATTGGTACTTGCCAATATTTTCTTTCCAATGCTATTGTTGCTAATAATAGCAGGAATTTGACCCAACTCTCAGATCTAATAGACTCTTTAGAGCTGGGAGATATATTTTTAATGTGAATGTAGAGAAAACTGAGCAGGAAAATGACAAAACAAACACGTCATCCTAACAATGTAATTCCTTAAGTGTTCCCGCTGACTGTAACCGTCTGTGGACTTTATGTTGCCCAGAAAAACAAATTCAGTGTTTGCAGAAAACTTGTGGCTCAATAAAAAATACCTTAGTAGCAGCTCAGAAGTGTTCCCTGCATTCTTCTTAGGTCATTGTTTAATGATGGGGGTTTTTTTATGTATTAGGATGGAACATGGGCTTCTTCTGCAATCTGCAGAGGAATATTTTGAGCCCAGGGGCAGTTAAATTTCAAAGTTGCTTCACTTTGTTTCCCAGGCATCAACTAAGTCATCAACTTAGACTTCAAAGGCCACATAGTGACATTAAGGAGAAAAAAGAGAAGACAACACATTTTAATCAATACAGAAGTCTCCTTCCTATGATGTCTTTCAAACATGGGCTCTCAGAAGCAGCTATAAAATTGCTTTGAATCCTCTGTTCATTTTTGAAGCAAAGGATGGTGACACATTTCAGTATGCTGAAATTTGCAGATTTAAATTAATTTGGGGAGGATATTTGGAATAAATATCTGAAAATTTCAGCGTAACAAATGTACTTCTCAAAGCATGAGTCATAAAGGTAGCATAAAAGGGACATCTGCAGCCTCCCTGAGCAGGTTGGCCTATCCTGTGTTGGAGCTCTCCATACACAGCAGCCTACATTTTTGCAGGATTACCCTGTGGTATCTATAGAAACTGTGCACTTGCATCTACAGATCCAAAAATAAACAAGTAGGGCTACTGTTTTTTACCTGTCCGTTTTAAGAACAGGCAAGAAATAGCTCTCTCCTTCCCCTAAAAATAAAACCTAAAGCATTCCTGAATATTCCCAAATGTTCAGTAAGATCAAAAGAGGACAGTTCCCGTCCTCACAGAGCACTTAAGAAAGTGTCCCTCATGATTTATATACCAGAAAGAGTTAGTTTAATTTTTCAGAATTCAAAATCTACTTTTTCATTAAATTTACTATAATTTCACATGGAACTAAAAAAGACTTTCCTAAGTCAACAATGATTTAATCAGAAATTTTTAATTTTGAAAATGGGCAAATGTGATTCTCTTTTAATTCTTTCTCTCATATTCATGCCACAATTAAGTCACTAGAATAAAAATATTGAAACATTTCAGGAATAGTTTCTACTCCTGTGGATGTTGGAATGAGACCCAAGTTTCTAAAATACTTTGGAAAAATCAAAATAAGAATCATATACTTAATCATAATCCATTGAAAACATTGACCTAGAGGAAAAAAAAAAAAAAAAAAGAAAAAAGGCAGAGCTTGTTTCTAAGCTTCACCATTTCCTTAATTGTTTGGAGTTTTGCTTAATGCCAGAGCAAGAGCTCCTATCTCTACTATGATAGAAGACAGTAGAGGTCATTACTCTTGCAATCAAACCATTCTCTCAGAAAATGTTTTCTCCTGCCTTCAGGGATCAGTTTCAATAGCTACTATCACCCTAATCCCATAGACTGCCATATTTTATTACAACACACAAGGAATCCTGGAATCAAGATTTTACTTTCTATTTGCCTTGCATCCCCCACACGCAGTTGTGTGTCCTTATTTTAATCTTCTCTCCCACATGCTTTCACAGAATAAGCCTTGCTATAAAACAGCGTGACCTGTGGTGTTCAGATACTTAAATGATCTGATGCTATGTGACCATAGAATGGGAGATAACACAGGGAAAAAAGCATGTAATCCTGGGAGAAGGTGTTTGATGCATGATAGACAACACTTATTTCATCTGCAATATATAACCAAGATTTATGCAGAAGATGTCACAGATACTGAAAGCGGGGCTTTGGCAAGAATGACAGCACAAGCTGCTCGGTCCTGTGATGCTTGGACACTTGTGCATCTGTGCAGAAACAAATCCTTGGGTGCATGGGGAATTTTAAATGCACACGTAGTGCTCTTTTGGCTCATATGACCCCCTGACATTAGACAGCCGTCGACCAGGTCATTGATCTGTACCACCACCAGCCTCAGCTGTTTTATTCTATCTCAAGTCTTTGTCTTTACATGGAAGAAGTCCTTAGCACCTTCAGTCCTGCTCTCTGTTAGTACCCATCAGGGACATATTTGAGCCCTCCATGACTCCTTTCCGGACCAAGCCCTTGAGTTTCTTTCACATGGAAACCAAGATGATGGGGTTGGAGGAAAGCACATGTGCAGATCTTGTCCTGATGATGCATTAGGATGCAGCTCAATGGCATCAACACCCAGATTCAGCAGCTGAGAAATGCTGCCAGCTCTCACTCAACAGATACCTTTAGTTCCTTAAGTCATCTGGACATGGCCCATATAGTTTCTAAAAATCCTACTTGATGCCTATAAATAACTATTCTCTAATTAGTATTCTGAAAGTCAGTGTTCAGATTAACTGATTCACTTATTGGAATGATAAATGAGTCCACTTATAGCATCTATTGAGAAGGCAGAGACTTAGGAATAAAAAGTGAACACAGAGACTGAGCCATAATGCAGAAGAATACAGAGTGGCTGTGGGAACTGAAACAATATAGGAACACAATAAAATAAAAAAACAGATTTTTCTTTTCCAGGGAAGGAAATTTGTGGGTTTAGTGTTTTCATGCAGAAATGTGACCATGACAGGAAAGAGAAGGGCTTTTTTGGTGTGTTTTTGTTTGTTTGTTTGTTTGTTTGTTTGTTGTGAGTCAGGATTTGGTTGTTTGGGTGACTAGTTTGTTGCTTTGTGTGGTTTTTTTTTTTTTTTTTTTTCTAAGTGGAAAAAGAAATTCATAGCCTGGTATTTTTGCAAAAAATTAACTTCTTTTTCTGCAAGTGTCTGGAAATCTAGCATACATACTTTCTTATGCGACTGCTCAAGTAGGGGTGGCTGCTCTTTCAGGATCATCTAAAAAGCAAAGTTTGAACAAAAATGCTAGTTTATAAGAGGAGGATCTGCTCTATGAATTATAAGCTTTTTGGGACAAGAGCTATTTCAAATGATGCCACCTCAAACTCCATAATTTGAAATTATGTACCATTTTTAAGCTTTCAAAATAGATCCGTAAAACACTAGGAAATAAAAATTAATCCTATAAATCAGTAAGAAAGCTGCTGAGAAGAGGGGAGGAAGTCCAAAGGATCCAGGTAAGGCTGCCACCAAAGGTTGCTACCCTCTTTCAGGGAAAGGACCAACAATTAAGCCTGTGCTTCTTCCTAACCCTCTCTGGCAATCAGAAGAGGGATTGAGTCCTCTCCTCTCCATATGACCTACTTTCTTTCATGTCCCACTCCAATCTCACTCTGATCTAATTTCTAATCTATCAGTGGAGTATTGAGATCTGGGAAGATTTTAAACTAGTTTTCAAAGTGTCTGAGACTAAATCCATATAAAAGCTTTCACTGTTTTATCAATACTCACTGCTATGACTCATCACTACTTTGGCAAGTGCTGAAATACTTTTCTAAATTTTTCAGGCTTTTAAAATATGCACATAACAATCAGAAGGATATCAACAAAGATATCAGAATAATTTCAGGTAGAAATTAGACACTTGGAGATATACCTGATACTGATGCTGGTAATTTTTGCTGTTGATTCGCTCACTTTTTGGATTCTATCCAAGTGGAAGGAGAGAATAACTTTTGCAAAGTAAACACCTAAACTTTCAAAGACGAGAAAGAGATGATGACGTCTTACAGGAGATATTCAGACAAGCTGACTCTTCTCACCGGTGGCTGGACTGATAGGGAGTTCCAAACACCTATGTCCACAGGAAATCCAGAGCTCCAAATCATACTGTGAGGGAAAATATGTCAAAAATATACAAGGCTCTTAAAAAAAAAAAAANAAAAAAAAAAAAGAGAGAGAGAGAGAAAGAAAGACAAAACCTTTCCTTGAAACAGGTCCCAAAATGTTATGCGTGTATAAAGTCTAAGCAACTGTAATAATAGTTCACACTGTGAAATAAAAGGATTGAGATACACAAGGATTTAGGAGAACTTCCAGGCATCCTAACTTCAATATAGCCAGACAGGTATGTTTTCTCAAGCATTTCTGATCACCTGCAGTCCCCAGTTATGAACTGAATATCAAAAGTAACAGATGTTTAGAAAGTTATGTAATATTTTACAGGGTCTACTGTCATGCTTCTCTTCTACTCTGAAATATATATGTTTTCCTATCCCCCATATATATAAAATAGATGTTAATAGAATATTTATGCTTGGTACTTGATTTACTTGGTAGAATGTCATAGCTTTACATTTATGGAAACATTTGAATACAAAGACATTTTCCTTACACAATACTGTCTGGTATATCTTATCTCTGATCTTTATGTACAGGAGATATAAAAAGCAATGGAAAATGTAAGAAATTGCTCACACTGCATTATTATGACTTCTCTGAAACCAAGCAAGTCAGAAAACTCTGAAAAAGCTTGTATTTGAGAGCATGTCTTTCATAGAAATATTGGACACATGAGCAACAAGTGGCATATTGAATTCTAACATGGTTTTGAATGTCAAATGTTCACATTTACCTAAACTGTGCCAGAACAGAATTTCAGAAGCTTCTGAGTGTTTTGGTTTGATGCCTTTGAAGAAGATTGATTCCTTGCCAGAAGAAATAGCCATTCTGCTCATGTTTGAAAACATCTAACTTGAAAAGATAAAAGTACTTCTAAACTGTTATTTGTATATATAGGTGAACAGAGGTTCCAAAATTAAAAGACTTAATTTGAGCTTTGATAAATTTAATTCCCTTTGTCAAGCAACTTGGCAACACTCAGTCTACTATTCCAGTGGAAAGTAGAATTTGACAAAAATAATATCTTTATTAAAACATAATAGGTTTGGATGGCTTTAGTTTATTTAACACATAAATGACATTCTAGATATCCTTAAAGAAGAATCAACAAATTGTGATGTAATATTGCAGCAACCTAAAGGTAAAGCAACAAACAAAACAGATTAGATGCAGGTCTGATATGTAACAAAATAAGATATCATCCTTTTGGGGCAAAAACCCCAATAGTTTGAACAGAAATATACACAAAAGTATATTCTTCTTACCTCATGGATGAATCTGTTAATTAATGAAATATACTTTCTATTGAAAGATGTTCCTTGGTTATGTTTCATATTATTTCTTCTGCTCAAATTAGCTGATAGAGAAGCAGAATTCCACAGGGAATCTGACCAAAGAATGCAAAAAGGCATGAGAAATAGTTTTGCAGAATTCCATTATCTTTCATTTGCTCTAAGGAGAAATAAGGTTTTGCAATCAAATTCTGAAGAATTTTATACTCTGTGTGAGAGTCCCACTGCAGGCAGGAGTGATAGGGCCAGAAAAGACAGTGAATAAGGAAGTTTTTGTCTCTGTCAAGGTAGATAATTGTCTGCATAGCTCCTGAAAGATCACTATTTTACAATGCAAAAGTATGAGAATTAAAGACCTAAGGCCACCATATTTTCATGAGAGATGCCGTACTACAGACCTCTTTAGGGTAATTAATTGAATCAATATGCTGTTGGCCATTCCTACCTCACTGGCAAATTCTCTCTGTGGTGCATATCACTGAAAGAAGCATGATCCATTGATAGTCTCAAGCCAGAAAATTGATCAGAAGATGCTGCAGCTCCCTTCTCCCACTGGCTGTGCATCACACCCCCATCCCAGAGTAGATTGCAGAGATGGCTCATGTTCCCATGTAATAACTAGTTGCTTTCCACAGGAACAAGTCAATGAAAGTTTAAAAGTAAAAGATGTTTATTTCACAGAGAATTAAGCTTTCCACAGCAGGATTACATTGCCAACAGCTGGCCTTTCTAACAAAACCTTCAGCTTCTTGATAATTGATGGAGTCTAGTGGGGCTAGACAGCATAGTCATCAAGGAGCAACACAGGTCTGATGGCTGCAAACCGGTACAGTTTCTGATTAATACAACACTCAGAGTCAGACAAATGTTATCATTCCCTCCTGCTTCAGGGAATTGTTTATTATTCTGAAAGCTATCTAGAACATAGGTTGTGCTTTGCTGGTACTTCCATACTGAGTACAATCTTTTGTATCAATTTCAGAAGTGCACCAATTGCTTTGCACATACACACACAAGCTCTCACACACATTCCTATTAATAACAGCAGCATTCTTGAGACATAGCCAGATATTATGCACACAATTTTTTACTTTAATCAAAAACTGGCAATTGTTTAAATTCAATGTTTCAGGGAATACTTGTCTCTACAATTTCTTTTAAAAGTAAATTTTGCAAATTCTTGGTTTGGAATTTCAAAACAAATAAATCCCTCTCTTTTTCTTTCTAAAATGTACTTACAGATTATTACACAGTAAGATACTAGAGGAATGAAAAAAACTTCACTGAATTTTGGATGTCAATCTAATTACTGTTATTTGTAAAGGTTGAATTCAGTTGTTTGTCCCTGAGCTCTTATTTTCAGGTTCAAGCATGACTAACCAAGCAGAGAATTTGTATGTACAGCCAAGAATTTCTGTTAGCAAAGTCAGCAAGAGTGACATGGAATGAAGTTTTGCATATCAGCTAATTGTGTCTTAATGTGCATTTTCCAATCTTGTTGGTTACATAATTTTACAAAATGAATTAAAAATAAATCCTTCACATTGATTTTCTTAGGCTTGTACCAAGACTTTTCATCTTTTTTTTACATGAAGAATGTTTTTTGATGAAAAAATTGATAAGGCGATAAAAGGTTGATAAAATCAAAGTACTGCCAGTTCTATAGAGAATATATTCTCAGCTGAGAATTCATTTTGATTGAAGATTTATGATCAAATTCTGCTACTTTTTATGAGACAGAAACCAATGTAATTTTTGGATGTTTTCTTTCCATACTTTATATAGATTCAAAGACATCAAATCAGTTTCCAAGCAAAGAGTTGGCCATGGTTTATAATCTTGTGTGTCCTGGGAAAAATGTCTCCACTGACTTATCTCTCCTTAAATGTTCATTGTGAGGATTAACCAACATCTCTAATTGTCCTGGGCTTAGCCAGTAGCATGTCCATCTTTGGAGTCACCAGGCATTGGCTCTGCTGGACATGGTGAAATCTTCTCACCAAAGTGGCCTCTCTGCTACCAAAGAACAGGCCATGTAAACCCAATATAAGTGCCTATAAAAATAAACCCTAAAATTTTTCCAAAGGCATTCTCCTTTCTTTAAGTCCACCCTAAGTACTACAATCGGTAATGCTCAATCTACCACGAAGCTCAAAGAATCACAACGGTTTGGGTGGAAAGGGAACTTAAAGATCATCTTGTTCCAACTCTGTGCCACGGGCAGGGACACCATCCACCAGACATAGTTGCTCAAACTATCATCCAGTTTGCCCTTGAGTGTCCCCAGATCTTATAGGAAAATACTCTAGCTCAGAGCAGAAAGCTGGCAATTGGGATAGCCAGAAATACAAGCTAATATTATCAGCCATATTGCCTAACAGAGTTCCACTCTCTGCAATAGGCACTTTGCTTTTTGCATACACTGAGGATCTGGTTCACTCTCTCTCTCTCTCTCTCTCTCTGAGCTACATTTTGAAGTGAGTTTCCTGCAATCTCTTTTCTCTTGATTAGTCCATAAAGGTAAATTGTGCTTCAATACAAGTGTTTTGAAAACCAGCATGGAGCATGCATGAGTGATCTATTTTTCATCCAATTAGGAAAAACAAGATATGTCTCAGACTTCCTACTGTGCCTAGAAACTACCTCCCACTCATACTTTCATTCTTTATTAATTCAGCTGTGCTTCCTCCATTAACTCCATTGTCTTTGCAGTTCCATGTAATTTGGCAACATTCACAGCACACTGACAAAATGACAAGTATGGACAAATCTGTTTTCTGTTCAGAATTCTAACATTGTAAAGAATCATGAAATCCATGTGGAGTTTTGCAATGGTTCATCATCAGCTGAGCCATGGTGACTTAGCACTCTACCTTGTCTTTAGGTTTCTCTTAGAATTTTGAGGCCTTGCTTTTCTGCTTCAGCTTCCTTTTTACATTTCAAGAGAGAATTGCATTACAGTATTGGTAGTATGCTCTCATGCTCTTAAGCTGCTCCTCTGATACACACATGATGGGGGAAAGTTTACGTGGGATAAAATTTATAGATCTGTAGCTCCTGATATTTTCCCCATCAGACAGATTTCTGTAATTCTGGACTGTCCCATAGGATTGACTAAAATAAAGTGCTAACTTGTCCCTAGTAAAATCTTTAAGTAGGCTGCAGAGGCCAAGAACTCCACAGTGTTTATTTCCTGTAGTAAGTGTGAACACTAAAACACATCTTTACAATAGGACTTTTCCATGTCACTTTCTCTCTGCTGTAGCACCAAACTTCATTAACTTCTTCTGTTTGTTTAGTATTTTTTTCAGCTTGTACCTCAACCTTTTGATGAGTGGTCCTGAAAAAAGTGAATACTCAGCTTGGTATCAAAGATCATTCTTGAGTCTTCAGCCTAATACATATATTTCCAACAGATTTACATCCTGCATTTAGAGGCAGTGTAATATAACCTACACAGTGTAATCTATCTAATGATAAACACCAAAGTTGAATACACATGATTTCAAAATTTATGTGAGATCTACAGAGCTATAGTTAGGAAACAGCAAACCTTTTTTTTTTTTTTTTTTTTTTTTTTTTTTTTTTTTTT
>VZRN01002596.1:1033809-1123631 GCA_013397935.1 Dasyornis broadbenti | reverse complement strand
AAAAAAAAAAAAAAATCCAACCTACTGTTTTGACTTGCCCAGTCTTAACTCATTGGTATGACTGGCACAGTACCAGATTGTCCCGATACTTCATTAAGAAGAATCCTTTTATTCATAACTGGTGTTACTCTGGCAGTTTTCTCAGCCCATCTAATTCAAAATAACTAGCTTTTCTTCATGAGCTACTGCTCTTCATGAATTCTTGCTCAGCTGACTGAATTGACACACACTCTCTCTCTCTCTCTCAGGACTTGAAAAATGGATAATCTAACACAGATTTATCCAAGAACTGTTGGGTCCCATCCAGCTAATCAAACATAAACATCCACAGGAAGACTCTTTTGTTTTCTGCACGTATACACTTCTATTAACATATGAATCCCCTCAGTAAAATTGTCTAATCTGACTATTGACTCTGAGAACACAGAAACAGACTTGGCATCTAAAGCCCAGCTGTGATGGGGAATGTTTGCAGTCCCTGGGGACCTGTGGCAGCCACCACGTGTGTGTACCTAAACACAGCAGAGCTGCATGAGAGCATCTGTGGACATGAAAAGTTGTCAGCTGCAGAGACCTCTTAGGGGATGTGTGATATTCCCACAATACTTGACTAGGTAGGCAGCAAGTGTGGCAAGGGGATAACAACATCCAGAGCCTAAATATTTAATTTTTGGTATTCTTTACACAGATGAAACACACACTTGTGACTTGGAGACCCACCTGGTGCCAGGTAGCATCTGGGGAGTAGTTGGGCTAAATCACCGTTAAAAATGAGGTCATCTAAAACAGCACTGCACACCTATATGTGCATAACAGGACAGAGATCCAAGTGGCAATGAGATGACACAGGAATTTCCCTTCTCTGGTTTACCACATTTGCATTTTCTTAGGATGCAATTAATTAATAAAATAGCCCAGGTTAAAAACAATCTTCACATAAAGGTCTCCTTGCGTAATTTGGACCACATATTAAATGACCACATGGACATCAGGAACATAAAATCCTTCAGCAAAATCCCTGCATGAATAGCTTCAATAGATCTACCAGTGAAGTAAACATGAGGAAGAATATTTACTTTAATTTGCCTTTTTAAAAAATAAAATTATCTCTTCCCTTCCACTTAATCCTCCTAGTTAAATGTACCCACAAATATTTGCACTGTTTTTCATTAACTCTTTATTCAGTCTAGTTCATCATATTAGTTTGTTTTCAAACTGTCCATGTTTATTTTTATCTGAATAATTTAGTACAAAAGCTGGCACTGTACAAGTCAAGCATTCATTATAACTATATTTGCTTGAATAGTTTGGATTTCTTATTAATGAGAGAGTAAATAAAAAAAATAGAAAGGAAAGGAACTGCTTGTAGGACAGGGAAATCTTAAAAAAAATAGATGAAAAGGGGAAAAAAATCTGATTTATTAAGATCCAGTTATTATATATTATGCTTACAAAATAACAAGTGGATTCCTAAAGTCAGACTGGATCTTGCTATAGCAAAATGTAAAACTACTCTTGATTCCATGCAGAGAAAATCCTTTAACTACGGCAAATATAATATGAGTTCTGTGGACTGAACACTGAATGCTTTGAATGTTATCAACAAAGGAAGTTCATATTCCAATCTACATAGACGTGTGTTACAACCTCAAAGGTGATATTGAATTTGAGTTGAACAGGTCAACCAGGACTAAAATCCTTTCTTTGTTACACTTAAATGGTTTGAGTTTACAATTTTTATTATTATACTAATTGTCCATAAAACAAACAAAATATTTTTATAACTATCCAGCTGGCTTAGTTGTTTGTGTTTTTTTTTTTTGTTTGTTTGTTTGTTTGTTTGTTTTTAAGTTTACTAACTTTTACAAGTTATTCTTTTACTTGGTCCCAGATAGCTGCATTTTCTCACTTTCCAATAAGTGCATACGCATTCACTCAGATTGAGCAATAGATGCTTAAGCATTTGCCAAGATCTATGTTCTGCCCTGCAGCTTTAAGCTCCTGTATTCTGATGCCTATGGGTCTTTGGAGCTCACTCCATCTCTTATGTTATGGTGCCTTCATAGCACCTATTTGCAAGAGAAATCATCAAAAGACTGAAAATGTGTTTCTAATAACCCTGATTTAACTTAATATGCCAGTTAGTCACTGCCTCTCTTAGTACAGATGCCTCTGTGGCTTCAGGAATTGCTGGCCATATGGAGCAGAACCTCTTCCTAAGTGGTAAAACACTTTGAACTTTAACCTACCTCCAAAAGTAGTAACTCATCAATCCAAAAATTAAATATTCTGAGGATGTGAAGAACAATTCCTGACAGAATACAGTACCAGTGAGCACATGGCAGAAAAAATTCCTGATAAAGGAATTAGCAAGTGATAGTACTGATAACTCATCTAAAGTTGATGAGCTAAAGGCTGCAAGGCTCACCTAGAAACATGACTGATAATCACTTTGTACTGTAAAAGGCTAGTCCCACTTTTTAAAGGCAGGTTCTTCTAACACACTGCTTCTTGGAGTGTG
Organism: Dasyornis broadbenti; assembly: GCA_013397935.1. Lineage (NCBI taxonomy): Eukaryota > Metazoa > Chordata > Aves > Passeriformes > Dasyornithidae > Dasyornis > Dasyornis broadbenti. The sequence goes on along the minus strand of VZRN01002596.1, from coordinate 1,121,110 downwards.
TATGAAGCTTCCTCCTTTGAGCTGGGATGTTTCTCAAGTTTAATCCTTCAGACACAGAAGAAGAGATTTGCCAACAGTCATTGGTAGAGGTGAGTAAAATCAATCTCTACTTAATTATTTTGCTAGATTTATTACTGTTACTTCAATACTGCTTCAATAACTAGTGCACTTTGCTAGTAGATTTAATGATCTATGCTGTGTAGTAAATAATTCTGATTAAAGTCTTTTAGTCTAATCATTATCACTATCACCATCACCATCAATTTAAATAAATAATCTATTTAATTAATAGAAGTATATTTGGGTTGCCATCCTTAACCCTACAGGACAAAGTTGTATAAAGGCCCAGTTGCACCTACATAACCCTTTAGACACAAATTGTTAGCCAAACCTGGGATTAGATTTGGATCCAGCCACACCTAGTCTCCTCTATGAGAAGGAGCTTAGAAATCAAGCGAGATCTTTCTGAACCTCCTGACTCAACAGAAGGGTCTCCCTGATAAACTTCATCTGAAGTTTCCATTCTGCCTGGGACACTACGTGCCCACATGGGCAGGCAACAAGAGCAGTAGCTCCATCAGGATCACATCCAGAATGGCTTTCCTGTCTGTCCAGCTGTGACCTGACCCAACAGTCATGGAGTCAGGGGGGAAAGACTTCACAGTGGAATGGCTATTCTTTAGGCTGTGAGTTCCCAGGAAGTGCCAGGCTGAACACAGTACCAATGTAATTTCTTAGGGTTTTCATTTGCTGGGTAAAAAAGCATTTGACCTATTCTTCATTGTAAGACAACAAGAAGTTGCCTGTGAAGCCTTACAGAGACACTGCAGCAACACAGCAGGGATGAAAGAAGGGCTGCATGCTATAAAAACAAAAGCATTTGACTTTTTAAATTAAGTATGGGATTAATATGCTCTGCCCACCTAACCATTACAGTGTGCTAAATGTGTTAGTGGTAAAACCATGAAAGAACATTCCCACAGTTTAGAAAAAAAACAGGTAGTGGATTTTTTGTTTTGTTTCTCTACATAAGGAATTTTTTTCATCATGTCTCTCTTGAATTGTATATACATCAGTTTCTAATAAATGAAATAATAGACTGGTAATTGGAAGCAAGGATCTCACATTTCTATAAATGTCAAGCTGACTCTGTGGTCAATCAATCAGCTGATGGGATTTCCTTTGTAAAGTATGGGGGGGGAAAATTCCACCACTCTATAATATCAAAGGAAAACATCTGACACCTTACGCAAGTCAGAATCTTCATTACATGGCAATTTCATGAAGTTTTGCAATTTAAAGATAGTGGCATTTCAAAGGCTTCCCTTTTAACAAAACAAGACAATGATATGATAAAGCAGAGAATTAAACTCAGGCAGAAGTTCATGTCTATCAGTACATTCAGTTTGAAATAAGAATATTAAAAATCATGCGCTGTATAATATGCTTTAGAGCAGCATTTTGAAAAAATTAATTTCTATAAATTAAGAAGCTAATCAACATGTCTCCTAGGGTCAGTTTTTCTAGTCCTAGTAATTTCTTGTGACTCTTAGTCCACATTCCAAATACATATTTCATTATTTTCACCTCTAGATTGCATTTTAATGCGTACACACAAGCTCCTTAATGTCGGATACAAAGTCCAGATCCTGGGATACTGGATCAAGCTCTGAATTCAAGCTACTTGTAGAAAAGAAATGGGGAAATTAAAATGTAAGGGGTTATGTAAAACACCCTGTGCAAACAGACACACACACACCAGTGCTAAAGCTGGAAATGAACAGCAGATCTTTGTACTAGTTGGCTCTCCATGGTATAAATCCTATTATGGCAATAAAACAATCTCTGGGGTTTAAATGCACAGTGGCCATACTTCCTCTTGCCCTGTTAGGCCAATGTATCAAAAGCAAGTTGCCACAGTGGCTCCATGTCACCTCATCATTTTAAATTGTCAAAAAAAGTCAAGTCTGGCAGCACAAAGCAATTACATTACAACAAGAAACTACTCACATGTGTTAAACTAGTTAAATTCAGTCCTTTGTTTTTGAATTTTAGCTATAATGAATGTTACAGCTTTTTAGGGTACATGGGTGCTTAATGTTTCAATCAGTTATTGCTTTCAATTTTTTTTTTTTTAAACCGTGTTCTGACAGTTAAATTTCATCACAATTTCCACTTGGATTAACCTTTGACATTGTCAAAGCTTTCCCTTTCACTCCTGGGTAGTGATAAGATTACTGCAGCTGCAACAAACACTGTTGCTGCCATAAAAGTTGTATGTAGCTTTCAGATTAAAATGGAAAAAAATTTCCCTTCATTTGAAAAATGAATTCTTCTCACACATATGCTTATAAATCAAAGCAATGCTACGGCTCCAGAGGAAAAAAAAAAATCAACCAACCAAACAAAATTCCTAACTAATAAAGCCACAGAAAGATTATTTATGACAGAAACCTGGAGTTCACTGTGCATGGTCTTATCTGTATCTGACATTACCATATTATGAAAATGAAACATAAAAATCCTACCTGTATTTACAGGAGGTGACTCTGGGAAACGATGAAAAATGATTGAGTTTAAGGTGTGCATTTTTTTAGGCTTCTCTCGTAGCTATCACCACCTGACAATACCTTCACTTGCTTGCTTTGGGATGAGAGTGAGTTTGGAAAAACATTACCTGAACATTGCAAGGTCAGCATCCTGGGGACTGATAAACTAAAGTTGCATAACAAGATTTTGAATTCCTAAAGTATTTTATTATTATTGGTAAAATTCCCAAGAAGTTTCTCTAGTGTACCCATCAGAAATTCTTCTGATAAGCATCACCATAGCAGAGAGCTTTACACTTTTAGACAGAAACTGGCACTAGGTAGGCTTTTGTAGCTAGGCAAAAAGTCTTCCGTTTATTTAAATTTATTTTCTTTAACTCTAATCTTCTGACACTTACAAAGCAGATATCCAGTATAAAACTCACCCTGTATTTACCCTGAGGCATACTACCTTTTTAATACTTTGATTCATATAGGTTTTGCATATCACTGCAATTTCAGAAAAATATTTAGGTCATACACAGTTGAGGAAGGCAACAATTCCAGTTTGGATATATCATGAGGGAAAAGTTGAAATTTACAAAATTAGTGCAGGTTTTAATTTCTTCTCAGTTCCTTGGTTTGTATCTCCAGTTCCCGTAAGGACAGGAGGAAACAGATGAAAAGCATCACCTCTGTCATCTTTAGCATATTTACAACTCTTAGGCAATAGTGACATTTTTAAAATATCTGCCTATTTGTATCTCTTATAACATTCCACTATGGATGTCAAAAAATTCTGCACTTATCAGCTAGACACACAACTGATGTAGAAAGAATGTGATTAAGAGAGTGAGGTACTAAATATGAAGAGGATTGAAAATCAGGGAGGAAATCTTTCAATCAATTAAGATTTTTGAAAGAAATGTACTTCTATATGCCAAAAAAAAAATAAAAGAAGATAGGAAAAGAGGTTTTTCACCAGTGCTAAGCAAAGAGCTAAAAAAGGGTACACTTGTTTCCATTCTTCCTTGTAGTCTTTGTAGATCTACATTGGCCAGAGTCAGCAGAGATGAACTAACACAAGTACTTTTGTGACTAGACTGAGAGAACAAGAGACAAAACAGCTTATTTCCCCCCTTATTCCCTGCTGTTCCTTACTCCAGCCTTAAACTGTTCTGCAATAGCATTTATCAAGTAACCTAGAAACAGAATATTGCCTGATTTACCATGATTAGTTGTTCTATTTCTTATTTTACAGGAACCAATATTCTAAAGCAAGTTGCCTTAGAATTTTATCAAGAGAGTGACTTTTGAATGCCAACTTTCCTTGGCTGATGTTGGAGGAAAACCATGTGTTATACACACTATCTATGTTACAGTTCATACCAGACTGAAATAGCCATTCATTCCAAGGATAGTCAGCTGTTTCTCTTTTTAGCAAGGTAGACAAAGTCAAATATCAAAACCTCTACATATGGTGTTTCTCTATATGCAGTAATTATGGTATGTCATCATTTTAGTTTTTGGTTTTATTTTGTTTGTTTTTTTTTTTAATAGGAATAAATCTTATAATCAGTTTTTGCAAATCTGGAGTGTAACAATACAGAGATTTACAAATACGTAAAAAAACCATCCACAGTGGAAATGTTAAGAATGTGATAGCTGGAGTCCATCGCAGTGCATCTTGAGTCCAAATGGCTTCTCTACAAACCCAGAGAAAATCTTGACATCTTTAACAGGTGTTTTCAATAAATCTATTTCAATAATGTGTGGGTGTTTCCATGCCTTGGAGCATCTCTGATGTAAAGACATCTAATATGCTAGCACTCTGAAACAAAATGTCACATAGGCTGTGTAAGAACCATTTCTTATGCTTACTACAAAGAGAATCTCATTTCAAAAAAAGTCAAAAGGAGAGCATGGACAATATATAAAGAAACCGTGCTTGGGAAGTTGATGATATGAGTACTGTCAGGCTTTCACTAGATGTTACATCTATCATTATTGATTTTTTTATAATCATAACAAAAAATCAAATGTTTGCTGGTTTTCCTTACAAAATGAATGCATCTTAATTAAAGCAGTATGTGATGAAGCTGAGATGGAGTTGTGTTGGTATTAACATTCTAATAGAAGAAGCAAGGTTCTTATTAGAACAGGATATACTACATAACACGTCAAAATAAAAACAACTACTAAAAGAATTGTAGGAGCATGTGAGAATTTAAATTCATCTATTAAAGCAAGATGTAATTCAGTCATTAAAATAAAGCCTGAACATTATTACTTCCCTCTCAAGAGTTAAATGCCAACTGTGGAAGGTCCTCATCTCCCAGCAGCATCTGGCTGCTTGGCAGGGTCTGTAGGCGGCTGTGTTGGCAATAGGAGAGTGGACCTTGGGACCATCACGTGAATAAATTGCTGAGGGCTGTGCTGCCTCATTGACCTGGATGTCATTTTCATTTGATTCATTTCTGTTAGTGCAATTGTATTTGCCTATAAAAAGGTTTCTAGATAAGATTAGAGCAATAATGTTAAATATTCTCATCTCACATCATTGCTATACTTACCTTTTGTTCATTCTGCACATTTTTCTTCATACATTTTTGCCTTCATTTCACTACCAATCAATTCTGAATGTCAGTATTTCTTGCAATTCAACTTCTATTAATGCATGACAACTCCTTTGTCATCTTTTAGACTTTCTCCATTCTCTTTCCTGTGGTTCAGCTTCAGTAAATAAATATGAAGAGTTTGTCAGAAAAGAAAATCTAAATATGTTTCCTTTTATTTTTTTATTTTCTCTTCTCTTTCTTTTTTTTTTTTAATCTACTTCCTAAACAGATCTTGTGTTCTCAGGTTAGTCTGAGGCCCAAATAATTCCAGCATGGATATCTGAACATATTTAAATATTTCTTTTTAAATAATTCCATTAAACTAGGCATGAGATTTCCAACGAAGACTAGAACAAATTTCCATATATGACATACTTTTAAATATGCTGATATTAAAGCATCTATTGTCCTACCCACTAAGATATTCTCTTTCCAGCACATGTTAGTAAAGATTTGTTATGCTCATTTACTGCATGGGTTCCAGGAGAGCCCTAAGATACCTTCAAAGACCACGCCCCCTACATGACAGGACTTTTTATAAAAACTTGGAGATAAAACCTCAAAGAGACTGACACAGGATTAAGTTACTTCATCACAATCTAAGTCCAAAGATCATATCTGGTTTCCTGAGGGCACATAGTTTCCTAGGTGCCTACATTTTTACTTGACTTTAAGATGAATACCTCTGCCTCAAAGTTAGAGGTGAAAGAATTCTGTTTTATTTGGGGCCAAATTTAACACCATAAACTTGATTTACTTCTAACAACTGTCAGGATCCTTACCCTTAGTTCTTCATACCTAAATTACAAGGGCACATTAGCTCCGTGATCCTTTTCCACAGAGGTATGCAGAAGCAGCCAGAAAATGAAGGAAGCTCTGCTTCCGTGCTTCCAGGACAGGGGGACAACACAAGATAGCATCACACACCCACTGGAAGAGCAAAGGAAGGAGGATGTCCTTTCCTCCCCACTGCTGTCTGCCCTGATGTGAAAAAATCAAACCTTAAAAAAAAGAATGACATAAAAGGAGTGAAATAGGAAAATACAATCCCTAATTGCACTGCGTTTTGTATGTGGAATTATCCACTCTTACCCCTCTTTTCCAATATCTTTCCCCTTCATTTCAGACCTCATTATGTTAACAAGCTGATTCCTCAGTGGCATGTGCAATGTAAGGCAGAGATTTTTAATACTGTCTAAAGGATTAGTTAACAGAAATTGAGCATGTAATTCTCCTTTGAAAATTCGATCCTTTCACTTTGCCCTCTAAGAGTTTACAAATCCCAAGAAGTTAACGTTTAAGATTCAGAATCACTTCATTACAAAAACTATGCTATTTCATTACAAGACCCTGCTGATTTGTAAGCAAAATCTAAAACTCTTTTACCCGATTTAAAGCAATTACTTCCCTAAATTCATTAATTCTGTGGCATCTTTACTTCTACAGAGAGATGTATACTTGCATACTTGATGAAAACACAGCTTTCACCAGTTTAGAAAGCAAACCAGCATATTAATGTGTTAGGGGGCATTCAGCATGTCACTCTCAGCAAAATTTGTAAGTCCTGGAACTGAAATAATGAATCACTTCATCAGAGCAGTCCATCACTCCTGACAATATTTATCCTTCCAACATTTCTACTTTGGAGAACCTGAAAATGTTTTAATATAAGCAACTTATCGCAAGAATGTTTTTATAAGTAGGAAGAAATATACAGGTATAATAAACCTACTAGTAAACAAATTCATAGCGTATGCTTTTCAGAACGTATATTTTGCTGAAATATTAAAGAAATGTTGCCTTAAATCTTAAAATTAGAATGAGCTCTAAAATCTAGACATTGTTCACAGTAATCATTTTCAGTAGAGTTGCTTGCATAAAAAAATGTATTTGTAAATGGAAGTAAAACTAAGACTCTCAAAGAATAATGAATACATCACTGTTGTATTTGACTTTGTGGTATCACAGAGCATTTTAAATTTAGTGTCTTGGAATCAAAGGATTGTAGAGGCTGGTCGCTCCCCAGGTCCTCCTTCCTGCCATTTTGGAGACTGGGGAAACATTTGCTTCCTTCCAGCCCCCAGCTACACCTCCTGACTGCTGTGACCTCTCAAAGATGATTGAGAATGATCTAGCAATGATGTCCATCAGTTCCCTCAACACTTGTGGGTGCATCACATCAGGTCCCATGGACTTGTGGATGGCAATTTGGATTAAATTGTCTCTAACCCAATCATTCCCAACCAAGGGAATAGGAACCAATTAGGTTTGTGGACAGTATAATTCGGGGATTTTATTACTACTGATCAATCATTTAAGATCCCCTATACTCATATAAATATTCCACATATGAGATGAGCTCAGTTGGTCAGAGCATCATGCTAGTAACACTCAAGTTGCAGGTGTAATCCTTGAACCCCTTCCAACTCAGAACGGACTGTGATTCTGTGATATGCTGGTGTTTTTAATTTAAATATTTACCTTTTCCCCTGAAAATTTGATAAAGAAAAAGACTTTGTAAAAAGCCTGAGGTATGAGCAGATTATGGATCATTTCTAAGAACTACATTTTCTAATACTGAGTGTTTCTTATCTTTATAATTTGAAATAACCTGAAGGTCCTCCAAAGATGTAAAAGCAGCCTCCCCAGCCAGAACCAAGACAGCAACTCACATCACTGAATGCCATTTTTTAAACTCTGAACTTAATTCGTAGGCTAGCCCTAAAGCTTTGAACTTTAATTGCAAGATTATGTGATTTTTATGGTTTTATTATAGATTTCTTAAAGGAATATTGTGTTAATAAACCAAACACTGTCAGCCGTAAGATTTAAGGCAAAACAAATCATATTTCAGTCTTGGGGTCATACTGAACTATGGTGATAATACTACAAACTTCATACTGCAGGTGAAAAAAACCCATAAAACACTGCTTAAAAAACTAATGCAAGATTATTATAATCTTTTAAAAGGTTCTTCTTTATTCAGAGCCTTGTTATTTTCATACATGGAGCTAGGCCAACATATCACAAATATCAAGTAGATTAAGAAGCCCTGAACCTAATTTAATGAGAGAATCCTTCCACTAGCTTACTTCTCTGCTTCTGAGCATTGATAACATGCATTGAGACAGCTCACAGAAATAAGCCTACTTATGTGTTTGCATTGCTGTCAGGAGGGAGTAACCAATCTAATTCACCTTGAGAGCTTTGCCAGCACACATATGCACACACTTGGTGTGACTTTTATTAAAGGAACCACACAAATTTTTAAAGATTTGGCGTTTGGACAATCTTCCTGGAAAGTCTTAATGCAGCTCCATGCAACAATACTTCAGGGGATAACCCTGGGATTTAGTTGGTAAAGTCTCATTTGCTATTCACTCTTTAGGAAACACTTACTAAACTCATCACATCACTCATCTTAATCCAAGCCAAAACACTGCGAGCACATTTTTCTTTCACTATTAAACATGGCCTAAAGAACATGCAATAAGGAATAAAACCCAGTAATTTACATCATACAGAAATTGAATTAATTGTATATCTGAATTCTAAAAACGAGAAAGTACACATGCCCTGGTCCAAGTTCTGATCTTTGAAATATGAGGAGGTATAGATACTCTTTAGTCCTACTCTAATAGATACTGAAAGAGTGTACTGAGAAGTCTCAAGGATGATGAGAACAATCCATAAGTGAGTTACACAGTTTTATCCTGATCCAAACCTTCTCTTAAGAAACCCATGGAAGAACTAAGATGATCCTCATTTATTACTTGTTGCATATATTTATAGAGAAACTCCTTAAAATGTCATAATTTCATATTAATTAAACAAGAGTAAAAAAGGCATAAAAACTAATCAAGAATTATTCACTTACAATAACCCTCAAATGTTTTTAAGTGCCAAACATTAGGCAATTTCTTTCCAGATGACATTTTAAACTAATGAGTATCAAAATGTCATGCTATCCTCAGAAATGTGAGGTATCCTTAGTTAGCCAGTCAGAAAATTACTATGTCAGTTTGAATGACCAGTTTCTGTGGAAAATGAAAGAATTGTCCACCAAGCAGAAACAGCAAATCCCCAATGAGTAGATTTCACACCTTTTTGGTTTAACACTGCGCCTCTCATATTCTTTTGACTAGAATATCTGTCTTACTAGCAAATGTAATGTGAGTGCTTCAATAAAGTTTTTCATATACATATTTACAGAATAATGTAGATATTATCCTAATCAACTTTATATAAGAAAATCTGATATACAAATTATATTTATGTTATTCCATATTTGGAAACATAAAATATCTTTCCTGTTCAGCTTTGTTCTTACCATTCTTTCCTGTTCTTTCCTGTTCTTACCATTAATTTATAAGTTGCTGATAACTTAAATTCTGCTTCTCCTTTTTTTCATGTTTTAGCAAACTCTGAAAATCATATAATACTTGGATAGCTTATCTTACCCCCTGTGAAATCAAATGGGAAAACTAGCTATTGCAGTATAGAAGCATGTTTACAAAGCACTTCTCAGATTCTACAGCACCAGTTCTAGAAAGAACTTATTTCCCATGAGGACAGAACTTGACTGTTGTAAGTAGAATTTCCTTATAGTCTCCTCTACCTCTTGATAATCATTAATGCAAGCTACAGACAGAAAAGGGCAGATATATTAAAAAGGTGACTATTATGGCTCTTAAAACTGCTATTGCTAGAGGCTACATTTTCTTTCATAAAAACCTCAGTGCTTCCAATGGCTGTATTCTTTTCCATCTCCAGATATAGAGTAATTAACATAGTATTCTAGGCAAACAAATTTGCAAGCATCTTCTTCAACGTTTAAATAAATAATATAAGAAGGATCTTAAATTCCTTCTTCTACTGATTTTAACAAAATCTTTACAAAACTGCTTTTGTAGTGGAGTGCCTAGTATGAGCTTATTAAATACTTGCCAGTACTTCTGATCACCAAGATATGGCATTACCATGTAACATGTGGATGTAAATGTATAGATTCCACTTTGGATTACTCCAGCAAATACTTCAGGGAATTATTTTTCACATTGTATTCAAGCCATTGCATTCATATTCTTGAAGGTAATCAGGGTAGACCAATTAAGGGAATAAAGCTTTAATTTTCAACACCAGTAAATTCCAGCAAAAGAGTAGCTTTGCTTAATGATTCACTGACTGCCTAAATAGGCAAGAAAAGACTTTATGGTAACATTACGATCCAAGGAAAAGAACAGTTTTGAGGATTAGGCTGAAATAGAGCTTTGACAGATAAGAAACTGTATGACAGGTGAAGCTGTATTATCTACTTATTTACACACACCGAATGGCAACCTCGTGTACTGAGAAATTACAAAAAGAGCGGTGTGGTTTGTTTTATTGGGAGTAGAGGGGAGGTAGTCCCCTAATTAGGCAATTCCAACATTTTATATAGTCAGAGTACATATTCAAGGAGCATTGCCCTTCCAAGTCCCTTTGCATATGAACGCTTTATACCATGCCAAGCAATAAAAGCAGACCTCTACATTTTCACATCAGGTACACGTGGTAAATTCCCTTCACCCTGTTAGTCTGCTCAAACACATCAAGTTTGCCTGGAAAGCTCAAGATTGTGGCTTAGTAGAGACAGCAAACAACTAACTACACATCCTTCTTAGGAGGTTTACTACAGGATGAAACCCAGATTAATGAAGCATGTGTACCATATTTGCTTGAATGTTGCATAAAACCCCATCTCACAAGCAGAGCCACATGCTAGTGATAAGTGTCACAAGAGATCAATACGAAAAAAATTTAGTTCACAATTCAAGGTCAACTTCACGCCCCTGCTGAAGCCTCCAGTCTGTCTCAGAAAAGGTCAACCCTGACTCATAGCTGTAAAGATCTCTCAAAGCAGTGAGTTGTTGATGGTTCAGTCCCCAGAGGACACAAGGAAGCAGCATAATTCTGTCACTATCCTCCAGGGTAAACAGAGGATAAATATGAAGGAGGAAAACTTGGTTTGGGTACTCAGGCACTAGACTGAAACTGCTCTGAGTTGGAGAATGAAAATTGATTCAGAATATTTTGCTATGGAACATACACTCATATAGTAGAATGCTCTTCCAATAGGTAATATTATTATGCTTTTTGGGAAGAATTCAAGATAGAATACTGGCAGTTTGTAAGCAACATAAATTACTAATTATTGTAAGAGACAAGTTTTACTTTCATTTTGTTAACTTAAATCTGTTGTGTTCTTGATTAAGAAACTTAACCTTCTAAACACCATGGTAAGGTCATGCCAAACAAGAAACAATCTAGCACCTGACTCTTTAAAGTTATTGGTAGGTTTACCACAACCATGAAAATAAGGCCACTTAGGCATATATGGATTCGCACTTGTCTAATTTAAAAGTGCTTGCCTGTATCTGTCTCTCCATCTGTGAAATTAAGACTGAGCCTGCTACCTGCTTCATATAAATTGTACAGAGTTGGAAGGAATCAAAATTGCTATAGGAGGAGTTCCAGCTTACATTACCATTTTTCATTAACACCATTATCTGCATAATATTTAAGTTCAAATAAAATGTGTAGTATTATCCACATTTTATTTATGTAGAGCAGAATACTGGTTGTAATTACACAATCTCAGTCTCTTTGGCTCAGGGTCACCCTCAGAAGTACCTAGATAGATAGAGTCCAAGACTAATTCAAAGGAAAAATGCAGGCAAAAAAATTACCATGGACAGTTAAATGAAGAAATGTCTCTGCTTTTCTTCGATCAATCTTTTGGAGGGGAGTTGTGAACTCAACCAGCACATCCTTATCATTCAGGAAATAACTCCTTTGGGACGACTCATCCAGGCCTGTATTAGTGCATACAACTTTCTCAGTTACCTATGAGCATTCCTTTTACAGCCTTACTCCACGCAATGCATTAGACTTTCACCTCTGCATCTCCACAGAGCTGTATAAATTGGTTGTTAACTATTCATGCATACTACAGATTCGCTTCCACCAATCTTAACTCTGTTTACATTCCTCTACTGCTCCTCCAAACTCGAGTCTAAAACTAGCTGATGGTACTCCCACCCCTACAACGAAAAATATCCAAGCACACCTGTTTTAGCAAGGGTGGATCCACATCTGCTCCTCTTAAAGGCTCTCACAGGATAATTTCCCAGGTAGCTCTGAGTGTGCAGCTAGAACGTGCTTCATTCCAGATTAAAATAAATCTGTAAAATACACACCCTACTACTTTTCTACTCTAGTGTAGGTAGTCCTGTCTCAGAGAAATCAAGAAAAGCGAATGTACTTTAAGAAGAGTCTGACAATAGAACCCTTTATTTTGTTTAAATACTTGTGTAAGTACTACCAAAGAAAAAGTTGAAGCTGCAAGCAGCCTGCAGCCAGTGAGGCACTTACCAAGGCTAGAATTACACAGTATTACAAAAAGGGAAGGAAGCAGGATGAGAAATGCAGGCAGACCTTAGAACAAGCATTTGCTAAGTGCTGCAATATACCTTGCATTAGACAAAGCTGGGATAAAATTGCTAGAGAAATAATCTGTTTCTAAAATTTTATTACTTTGGCATGGTAGCAGAGGGTCATTATATTTGGTACAGAACTGGAGGCCAGGTTTTGATTTCCTGGTGAGTGTTCCCACCAGTTGCTGTGTACCAGTACAAACCCTCTTCAGTCCCATGCTCCAAGGAAGAGAAAGTGACCATGTGCAAGTGCAAGTCCCTGTGCACTTCTCCTTTGGTAAAGATAGCAGTGAGCTCTCTGCAAACCATTCCCATTTGCTACCTTGTTTAGGAAAGCTTTCAACCCATAATTTTTAATTAAATTCTCATACAGAATTTAGTGGTTATTTAGCTTCCAGGACGTTGGGAAGAGCATGTGTTTTCCTGCAGTCATCATTACTAACAGTGAACACCAATGGCCCACAGGATGCATTTAGATGATCCACAGCTCATAAGATTAATCTGTATCATCTGCACTTTATTTCTTTCTTCTCTATACATTTTCTCAGATGATATGTGTCTTGAATTGAGATTGTTGATCCCTTTTTCTGAAAGGGATGGGAAAAGGAGAAGGGTGTTTGTTCTCTGTATAGCAGTGGAAAGGCCCTGAGCTGAAGCTGAGCAAGCTGCATGGCACGTTTCATCTGATACAGGAGTAATGTGCCCCAGGGAAACACCGCACTAAACTAAGAAATAATAAAAAAGAAATAAAAAGTAAAGAACCTATGAGCAATTGTGCTGGCAACTCTAGGGAAGCTGTCTTTCCTGTTTCTTGGATTTACCTTTCTGTGCCTCACTGTGCAGTCCTGACTAATCTTAAATTGCAAATACCTAGAGTCTGGGATCCCCAGACTCCTCGTTCAGTCTAATACTCAATAAAAATGGTCACCAGTGCAGCTATTAGTAAGAGTAAGTAACATGCTGCCTGTGGATTTTTCCAGTTGCTCTCTGGTAACTGTCAGAGCAATTAATGTGTTCAGTGCCAGGGATGCTTTCCCTTAAGAATTTCTTTCAAGGAACTTTTCTGTACTGCCAGAATAACTTGTCTTGTTTTACCCTTATAGTCTGAGCTACAGTTTAGCCAAAAATGTCTGGTGCAGGAAAAGAAGAGACTAAGGCATTCAGTGCAGGTAAGACATAATATTCTTTTTATACAAGTGTTTTTAATTTAGATTTAAGGACTATGTGCTCTAAATACCTAAATGCATTGTTAGCATTACCGGTAAAAATCATATTGCAATTATAAAATCATTATAGCTTCTTACTTTTCTTACGTTTCTTACTTTTAGTTTCTTACTTTTACCATGCTGTCGTTTTTGGGAGATGCACAGTAATTTTCCCCAGATTTCTGCAGAAGTTTCATAAGAAACATGCATGCAGGTTGCTGAAGACGAACCTTCAGAACACTGGACTCACTATACTTTAATTTAGACATAGGGAAATGTGCAGTGATGTAGGATCATCAACTTCTCTCTCAAATATTCTGTCTTTCAGCAGAGCAGCAAGAAGTGGGTTAGAACTAAGTATCAAAGTTTTCCAGTCCCCAGGTTCGAAAATATTTCCAATCTTTGAAAATCTTTCCAAAGTGCAATTAAGATCACAGGCATTTGGAGGGAGGGAATGAAGTTGACTGGAGATTGTCAGTATGTGTCAGTTCTAGTTATACCTCCTTTTGACAAGGTTAACCACTTCACGTTTAAAAATTCATGCTGCACTTTCAACAGTATATCTTATGTGGATTTTAAGCCCCAAATTATTGACAGAGAAAACTCAAAACTATTTTAAAAATGCAAGTATATTTCAAATTTTTAAAAAACTATTTGTTCATATGAAAATATTCCTTTAAAAACCCACAATTTTTATATGAAAATTAGATTAGTTGAAAAATGCCTATTTCAAATGAGAATTATAATTCACAATAAAAAGTAAGTCAAGGAAGATTATACTTTATCACTCACTATTTCTTATTAGAGAACGGGAAATAAGTGCAGGCATGTTGGAGGAATTTTTTGGAATTACTATGCCCAAGTCTTTGTGTAGCAGAGACAAACAAACAAACAAACAAACAAAAAAGAAGCAATACTTTTGTTTATTCTATGACAGTGAAAAATTTTCATTTTGACTGTTAACTTGATAATACAATTAAAAGTAAATAAACTCAGACATAAGTAAAGACACAGTAAGACGATGCAGTAACTACAGCACAGAGTACCACAAACTCATATCGGGCTGCAAGCATTTCAAAGCGATATTGAAAGCATTCTCTTAAAAACTTAAATTGCTGGAAAGGTATACCTCTGCATAAAGTGTTTCTAAAGCATGTTCAGAAATCTCACTCTGCAGAAGACTCCTACTGAAATGCAGGGAAGCAACAAAGTGGTAGTTTGATTAGTACATACAGTTACTCACTTAGGCCTTCCATCAGTGTCTAAAATAGTGATGAATCATAAAGAAAGGATGCTGAGACACGACCCCAAATTTATTTCCTTTTTTTCTGGACAAAGCTGAGGTTTAAGGTCTATTTCCTTTCTATGTGGCTAATGTAGGACCCATACATATGATGAGCTTCCCAAAGTATTTCCTGCCTTTTCTGTCTTTGGGGCAACATATCTCCTGTCTTTCAAGGACTTCCCACTACCTAAAAAGTGTCAGTCTGTATTCTGACACCACATTTCCTGTGTTTTCTCAGCTAATTAGCAACAGAAACACGAGTATTCATGTTAAAAACATGTATTCAGACAAAGAAATCTTCTTCATCAGCCATTATCAGCTTGGTTTCACAGGAAGGAAAGAATAAGTATCTAAAGATAGGGACTCTTTCATCCTTTTTCTGTTTTTTCAATGTCATGGACATGAGGTAGATGAAGTATAGCTCCAGTTTTCAGGGATCTACTATGGAAACCAGGCCCAAACTGCAGTGTTTGGCAGCAGATGAACCTGTATCACATTCTCCCTTCTTTTCTCTCTCTCAAAACCTCTCATGCTTTTTAGACCATCAGATCACTGGTTAGTAAGTGCTGGTTTCTGTCTCTAACCTATGAGTGTTGTACCTTAAATTATTTAACTTAATGTCTACTATATGTGGGCTATGGTGATATATAGGCATAAACTGAGATTAAACATCAGCTCTTCCTTTAAGAGCATTGGTCTGAAATGGAGCTTAGCTTTAAACTGATGGGGCATGTGCTGGAGAAGAGGAGCACTCTGGTAAAAAAAAAACCAAACGAAACGACCTCTAATATGTCAGTACCCAGATTCAGAGAGGAGAAAAGACACTGCTTATACTTCAGCTTGTGAACATGGAAAATTATATGGTTCCACATATGCTCACTTGGAAAAGAATGGCAAGAAATATAGTTCACATACACACACACAGAGCAGAGTGTGAGTACTTGAGGTAGTTAGTGAAATCCTAATCATCATTACATGGCTTGGAAAAAACAGAATTTCTGTGACCACATGTTCTTTAAAAAGTGTGAATTCTTGATGAATTTGTGAAGACATCCGAGCTAGGGATTTTTTGTTCCCTGTAAATTAAGATAATACTTTAATTCACATTTTAATCCATGTTCTGAGAGAACACACTAAATGTTGGTAATGTAAAGAAATAGGTAAGTGCCCATAATAAATACCTGATGTGGTAATAAATGTAACTATTAATTGTAAATGAAACAGTGCTTCTTTTGTCATGAGAATTATTAAATCACAGAATAATTTAGACTGGAAAAGACCTGTAATGTTATTGAGTCCAACCATTAACCCAGCACTGCCAAGTCCACCACTAGCCATGTTCCCCATGTCCCACATCTACACATCTTTTAAATATCTCCATGGATGATGACTCCACTACTTCTCTGGGCAGCTGGTTCCAATGTCTGACCACCCTTTCAGTGAAGAAATTTTCCTAATATTGAATCTAAACTCCCCAAGTGCAGCTTGAAGCCATATCCCCTTGTCCCATCTTGTACACTCATACACACACAGCACCGTCCCTACATTTTAGAGGTCACTCAGTGCATTTAAAAATCATCAAATTGCTACAGAATAAAGCAGCTCTTCTGTGTCTGTTTGGATATGATTCTAGAACAGCAAACAAAAAAGCTGAGTTAAAACCCCCTTTGCTTTTTTTTTTTTTTTTTGGCAAAACAATGTTTTGCAAAACACTGCCCTTTCAGGAATGCAATGTTCCTGAAAGAGATTCTCAATGGTGAGGCAAAAGAGGGAAAGATCTAGTCTTAAAGCATATACAGAGAATTTGACATAAATATAAAACCTTGCTTAGGAAGAGAATGGAAGTTCTGATTCTGCAGAGTTTTACCTGTGGTGTACATATTTGCATCCACAGAAGAAAAACATAGGCAATGTTATTTAGAACAAAAGTGTCAGCAATGCTATTTGACTTTTCTGCTGGTGCCTCAACTCTGTAATTAGTCTGCACGCATTCAAACTATTAAAGAATTGCTTATATAAAGAACATGGCAGCATGCTATACGAAAGACAATGAAATGCAGTCTTGGCAGAGTTCACAGACTGACAGACTGAAACCCTTGCTTGCCGCAATGACAGCACTTTCACCACTTTGATTTGAGACAAGGTTTCTTTCACAGACGTTAGGACTAGAATTGTTATTAAGATTATCTCTTCTGATGTAAAGCAGAAGTGATGGACTGTCATCCTGCAGCTCCTGAGCTGTAATTCAAGTGGAGCAGACCATTTAAAAGAAATCTTATTTTAAATTATTCAAATTATTGATTTATTGCCCTTTGAAACAAATACTAGAGAAAAAAAATCCCATTTTGTAAAAAACAAAAAAAAATTGTTGCTCTTTGAAGACCATGGATAAATTTCCAGGAGTATTTAAGAGTTGAGTGGTCTAAATTTTTATTAACTTTGGCATGGAAGTCAGACAGGAACATTTGGAATTATGATTTAATAGCCAATTAGGACATAATATGCTGACTGAAGGTATGTTGATGTTGTCATATGCATAATTAAATATATGGAATCAATACAAATAAGATGAATTGGTGTATCCATTATGGTTTTCAACTTGTTTATGTATCCTTTGACACATAAAACAAACATACACACATGAAGTAAACAGCGGCAATCTTCTGAAATTATGCAAGTCTATTTTCTAATTACTTATGTGACTCATTAGAGTGTGGTGACAGTGTCAAATTCTATCAAAGATTGTCAAATTGCTTGAATCATGACTGACTCATGCATTCTTAAACAGCCTCGGTGAGGTAATACAACAGGACATGAAACCTCATAGAGCACCAGAAAGGTCGTAGTTTTTCTCTACACATGACTTGATGAATCCAAGCAAGATTGTATGTTGAAGTTCTCATTGGTGAAAACATAAAATATTGCAACTTCATTTTGGTTTATTATGAATCCAATATAAACCAATGAAAGACTTAAACTGCCTGGATTTACAGAAATGTGGCCTTGATGCAGAAAATTCCTACTGTTAGCTGCACACTGTTAAAAAACTTTAAATCCATATAAGTGAGGAAACCACCATGTAATTTTCCACTATATTTCTGCAATACTTTTAGCAGTTTAAGTTGCATCAAAAAAAGCAAAGGAAAAAAATTTAAAATATTTGTTGCTTTGGTTTTAAAAAAAGACTTTATCAAAATAAAATCATGAAAATGTAGTGATTTACAGTAATGGTTTGATGAAGGAAATTTAAAAATAGCTTTCATAGGTATATCAAAGCTTTCTGCAAAAACTTTTTTGAAGCCACTTACAAGATCAGGTCTGTATTCTAATTACAACACACAAGTTAGAAAAATCTGTGATACAGTTTGTTATTTGTAGAAATAAAACCCCCCAAATTTTTTTTCTTACAACACATTGTGCATCTCATTTCTTTCAAAATAATAACGCTGAAAATTTTCAGCATAATACTCGAAAGTAAGACAGTGCTTTATATATCTTTCTAATTTCTACAGAACCACATGTCTGTTTCACATCCCACCCTTATCATTTTTATCTTCTTTAGCAATTCCCTTGTCAGTACTCTATAAAAAAAGTACAAAATGAATACTTTTTTACAAACATAAACTCAGCTGTCTCAGCTGTGTCTGTCAAACTGATATACACCATCTTTATTTAGAAAACCAAGTCATCTTGTTGTTCCACCAGTGAATATAAATATTGATACTTTATGTAAATAAGTGCATAATATATAACATTGGAAAAATCCTTGTAATTTCTACTCCTAGACTATATAGTTAAATTATAGTTAGCACAATATTCTAATGGCCAGTCTTTTGTGATCTTACAGCTTTTCATGGTAGTGCTAAAATATTATTTAAAGGAAACTAGTCTAGTAAATTACTAGAGAAATTTAGGAATTTGGGAAACATATAACCACATTTGACAAATGTGTAAGACTATATCTTCAAAAGAGTATTCAGTTTGAACTCACAAGAAACAGGTTTTCTTGAGGAACACTACTTTGTAGATTTTTTTTGAAGTTATTTGAAGTACAGGAATTTTACACTGTTCACGAGTAACAAACATTTTAGTTTCTGATTCATGTAGACCAGATTCAGTTGTCCCTCCCAATTTGAAAAGCAACTTATTCCCCTGAAGAGCTGTTTTGGGGATTTCGTATCTTAAATAAGCAGGTAAGCATATGCTAGGTTAGAAAAGATTGGAGTTGTAGAACAGTGAGTTGACTCTCTTTCATATTCCATTAAATAATCAAAAATCTTTTGTTCCATTCCCATATTTTAAAAAAATCAAAGACCTGGAAAATATTTTACAAAATGAGATTATTTCTTTCTAATTAGTTGTTTTTCTCCATTATTTTAACTATAGAATCACAGAATCTTAGAACATGTTGAGTTGGAAGGGACCCATCAGGATCGTAAAGTCCAACTCCTGGTCCTGCACAGTTGACTGCTAACTACTTGCTCATAGTAATGTTTAAGTCTGTGCTTTAGCTGAAAAGAAAAAGACTGATGTAAAATGTAGTGTTTCCATCTCCTCAATGAAAAATTAATTATCCATTTTCTGGTTTGTAAAGTCCTGTAAGTGTTTCATATGACCATGGAAGAACCATCTTAGTGCATTTCATATTGGTTCATGTTTGTATTATTGCATAGAGCCAAGGTCACTTTTCTCTTTGGACCTTTCTACTTGTAATCCTGAATATCTTACAGATATTTTTTTTCCAACTAAATCTGTCTTAACAATGCTTATAATATAGTATAGTATGGAGAAAATTTTCCCTTCGGTGTTCTAAAAAGGAGCTGATGTATCACAACACCAGAGGTCTCTGATTTAAATCTGCAAAGCGAATTTGTAAGCAATTTTATTTGTCATTTTTCTCAGAGATTTTCAAGGGTTACCTTTAGCAAAATCCCATGCCAATGGGAGTGAACTTGACAATACAGAATACATTAAGCATTTTCCCACCAAATCTTATACAGCTTCCACTAACTTCAGAGGACTGATTGATAACGTTCACAGCAGGAAAACTTTTATTAGTACTTGTTTAAAAACAGTTTAATCTCTCACTGTGCACGTCTCCAAGGACAAATTTAGCAATGAACATGAAAGGAAGCACTAAAAGTGTTAAACCAAACTACATTGTGTGTGTGTGTGTGTGTGTGTGTGTGTGTGTGTGTGTGTGTGTGTGTGTGTGTGTGTGTGTGTGTGTGTGTGTGTGAAAGACACTTGAATAGCCTCTTTGGAGTTCAGAAGAGGTTAAGTTCTCCATGTAGGCATATCCTAGGAATGTTGGAAATACACAGAGTAATTAATATAGTTAATGTATAACAGGACTTTTTCATTGAGCACAATTAGAATACCAAATTTGGCAATTTTGCCATGAGGAATATAAAACATTTTATAAGTTTAAAGATCCAGACTCAACAAAGAACAATTATTACAGTATCCTGAAATAAAGTGCCTAGTCTTTCTAGAAAATAATTACTGGTATTTGCAATTTCTATTGGTGAATTAATATTTGTGACTTTTATTGAAAATCTTCAAAGCCTAACAAATTTTGACTTGTTGTTTGTCCATCATTGACACTGCACTTCGTCTGCATACAGAAGCTCATAATTCAGGTTTAAAGTGAGAGTCATTTTGTATTTGAAATCCTCACATCTTTCCCTCTTTTAAAGCGATGGAAGTGTTAAGGGGTTTTTGCTAGTGTTTTTGATGCAGCACTTTTTGAAAGCAGCAGATAATTAATATTAACGCCAGGTTTAATATTAATGATAGAAATTACAATATGATATTAAAATTTAAATGAACAGAACACTGTGCAGATACCAGTTGTGCACATGATTATAAAATTGAGTATCTCATATGGGAATTTATTCTCCATCCCTGTGCAATTTTGACTGCATATCACTTGGTTGACAATCTGCTAAGGAGAGATCTAACCAACAGAGTCAGTCTGCTCAAGTTTCTTTGTAAATTCTTTGTTTAAATATTATTTTCTAGAGCTGAAGCCTTGGAAATACTTTGGTTTTACAGTTCACCTCTTCAGAGGTCTAGTATAAAGTGTCTACAAAGGCCCTGAAAATAACCCTTTCATATTAAAAAACATTTAAAAACAAAGACCTAAAATAATACCTATGTATGTTTTTGCAAAAGTCATTTCTTGATGCACTTCTTCAAAACTAGGTGACATTTTTCCAGGGCATGTATTTCCAAAGGATACACACAGACTTTGTCTCAGCAGCTACTGCAAAGTTATACATGAATACTGTCCAAGAATGCATAGTTCCTCCCCATAATACACAGAGCCAGGAACAGCAACTCTTCCAGCAGTTCCCACTACAACAACCATCAGGATACATAGGCTCTGAGGTTTATGATCCCTGCTCAAAAAGGAGCATATGGCCATCCTACATCTGTGCATACATCTTCACTACAGGAGCACAGCTTCTGTGTGGAATTGGAATTCCTTTTCCCTACATGGTTCCTACAAGTAAATATTCATATATTGTGAGAATATGCCTCTGCCTGACCTGTTTCTGCTTCTGTGAACCTTCTGGGTCTGTTCTACTGCTACTTCCAGAGGTTGAGTGAAGGAATCCCAGCACTTTAAAATTCCCTTCTTTCAAACTGTTCTCCAAAATCTTCACTTCCCTCATATCAGAGAAGCCAGGCCTGACACTTTAGTTTTGACTTCACCTGCTGGAGTATTCCAGGATGCAGCAGTTTTTAAAATGAAATGGTTTTAATAACCTATTACTATCACAGAATTTCCTGAACTGCTTCAGCCATAAAGTCAAAAAGTTGTTTCAGTGGAACATTGGACTCGAAACTTGTTTGGGAGTCTTTTTTTCCCAGAAACTACTGTGCTAATAGTTGTGCATGTAACTAATATTGAGATATACAGCTGCAGTGTTCTTGACAGTTGACACAAACAGTAGTGCTGCAGAATAAATCCTTAGTATGATCTGAAATGGCAGAATCTTCATTTTATTGAGTAAATTTGAGTGTACATTTAGAGATAAGTATCCATTCTGAATACCAGACTGTTCTCTGCAGGAACAGTTTAGTCTGAAGAATAAACCTTTCTCTACATTGCCAAATGGGAGCAGCTTCATGCATAGATTCATTAAAATGTCCTTTTCTACAGAGTATGGATAGGAGCATACAAATTGTGTTTCACGTATAGATGAATGCAATTTCCTTTTTAATCCTTACTTTTTCTTCAAATACAAACTATCACTCTCTCCTCTCATCACTGACTGCTTGCTTAATCTGCAATTTGGAAGCAAAGGCTCGCACAAATATATCTGGGAAATATCACACATGAAGTTACTCTTTATGTCCTTTTTTCCTTTTCTTTTCCTAGCCTTCATTTCTTTCCATTTTAGTTCTTGACCTGTGTTGCTAAATTCAATGTGTCCTGATAGTGCGGAATATATATATATATGTGTATTAATATATAAGTATGCGTATATATAGACAAAATGAGAACCTACTGAATAGAAGCTGTGGGCTGTGAAAACAAATTTGGTTTTGTTTCTTTCCATGAGTATTTTTTTAATGACAATTATGCATATATAAGGTGACTTGAATCATAAGCCTTATTACAGGTTTCTATTCTTTAAAGAATATTGTTCTTGATTCTCTATTCTTTCTCATAAAGAGGGAAAATAAAATAATCATGTAATTAAAGTCTAAGGACTTCACAGATAAGAAAAAGCTAAAAGTATCATTTAATGAAAAGCACTGTGTGGTATGATTATATTCATTCAGTACCATGTCCTGAGTTTCTGAGGTTGGAATGGGCAGCTGTTTCATGAATAAGGTATATTCTGTCACAGTTTTGTGTATATTGGCATAAGATAAAGCTTAGGATGTCTTTGTGTTGGAAAGAAAGAGAATTTTTCATGCCAACAAGTGAGGACAGAGTGGCTTGGAATGGCAAGTGAGAATTCAAGGAATTCTGGTATCACAAAGTTTTCATGTTGGATGCATACGGGTATGTATTTTTAACTCTCCATTCATCAATACTCAGATAGATCCTGCCTTTTACTTTCATGAAATACAGGATTGTCACTTCCAACTTGACCTCTCCACTGGAAGCAGTAGTAGAGCTGTCTCAGCATCAGGGTCTGAAGGCCAGAGCAGTGCATTTCATGCTCTATGAAAGCAGGTTGTTAGTTAACCTGTTCACCTTGATACCCTATGTTATATGTATGTAAAATTAGCCCTGGCTTCTATCATTTTATCCCACTGCAGTTATGATCTGTGACTGCGGTCTCTGGCCAGCAATAAAATATAAATAATAATAATTGAAGTTATTGAGCTGAGCTAAAATTCAGCATTACATAAACACTATTACAGCTGTATTCAGCATTGCTTCTCAACTCCTCATAAAACCAAGTGGATTGCAGAGGTTCTGCAGGATCTCACTGTTTGTCTAAATGTTTCCTGAAATGCCAGCTGACTCAATGGAGAATCCTTTCACTCACCATCTCTCACCTAAGCATTGTTAATCAGTAGCAGTACCTACCTCCAAATGTGTATTGTACAGCTCTGCCTCAAACAGCAGTTTCTGTGGTGAGCTAATCTTCCTTAATCAATAAAATCACAGTCACTCCAGATTAAGGTGAACTCCCTGCATTTTCATGGGGTGAAAAATGTTCATGTACAACATGATCCAGTTTCTGACTCTGTCAGACCAGAAACCAAGCCTCTGCAAAGAAAACATTCAAGATATGTTGTTGGTTCTGTATGAGCATTTACAAATCCAGAGACAAGAGTATGTCCATCCTTCTCTGAGTGTGAAACTTATGACATTTCACCTACTTTTTATTTTTTTTTTTTTTTCAGCAATAGCAAGCAGAAGCAGTAGAAGTGTGAAACTGTCAAGATTCTGACTCAATTGTAACAGAAACTGACATTCCTACACAGCAAGTTGTATTTCAGGATAACAAACTATTTTAAGAAGTAAACATAGAGGTTACTCCCTAGGGTAGTGGGCTCTGGCTGTCTTTGGAAAAGAAAGAGAAGCCCTTTATTACATACAGTATAGCTTCAAACTGCTATTTCAAGAAGAAAATGAAAAATGTCAGTTTTCACAGAAAAGGGAAAACATATGGTTTTTACTTCACAACTAGGTGGTATTGAAATCCCATTAGACTGAATCTTACTAAAATGAGAGAACAAATGGAAGTATGACTGAGTAAAGTTATAGTCATTGGTCCTGCTTTGGCTGAGCATTAATTGAAATTTCCATTTTATTTCATTCTTTCTTTCTTTCTTTTTTTTTTTTTTCTCCTAGTCTAGGAGTCATTCCTCTGCATAAGAAACTGTAATCTATTTAGCCACTTAATACACAAGCAGTTCAGGCTTAACTTTGCAAGCCCTAGCCATCCTTTCAAGAAGAAAAAGGCCCCCTCCACCACAAAAAATAACTGTGAAATTGTTCAAGGCCTTGAATAACCAAAAATGGCTTATTTAATCCTAAATATTCTCTTCAAGATGGCAATGTCAAGCATCTAATAGTACCAAGGCATAAATACTAGTTTGATAATATTTTTTGGTGGCCACAAATGGAAAGAGTGTAACCCCATCTTTCCCACTTTTCAGCTCTTCAGCTGAAACACCAATACCTTCTTCTCCAAGTCACAAATGTTGTTGGCACAAGGAAAATGTTTATCCCTCCTTGCTTCACTCAGGCATATCCCCCTTTCTATAGTTCTTATAGTCCATTTCAAATGTCTGCAAAGGGTAAGAAAAGCCCAGACTGATTTTCTCACAGAGATTTGGAAAGACGAGAGAAATTTGGGAAGAAGTCCCCAGCTGAGACCTGTACCAGGGCATGATTATCCTCTCGTTCCTGTCAGCTATGCTGTTACCTTCTAGGCACAGGCTGTAGCTCACATCGACGTCTCGCCAGGAGTTCTGCATCTTCCTACAAATGCCTCTAAACTTCTGTTTTGACATTAGCTACAGTCATCATGAGCAATGGGAAGCAGCTATTAACACATTTTATAGAATTCATGGAGCATGTATTTCCTTTTGGCATGTAGTCCAGCAGAGAACTGCAAGATTAAGTAGTTACATCTTGCAAGCTGAGAGGCACATTTGCTGTATCGTTAATAAACATCATGGCTTTGAGTGTATTTAAATTAATATAATTTGTTACATCTCTCTGTACAGGAAATCAGTTTTACTGCGGTAGAGACAAAAAGTTAATCAAGCTTAGTCAGAAGCAAATTGTCCTTTTCAATTTTGTTTACAGAAAAATAACCCCATAGATTTTTAGCAAAAAAGAAAAATCAGCAGCTGAAATTGCTAAGTAAAATCTGAGTTGCATAAAAGATTTCTGAAAAGCCAGGAAGGTGACAGGTTCTTTGCAGTTTTCACTGAAGTTTCTTGAATTACACAGGGAGCTACAAGCACAGATTCTGTTGACACTAATGGAATGTCAATGAAAATGCAACCTTTCAAGTGCTCTGTGCTCTGAGGAGTTCGTGCTGTGAAAGTATCCCTCCCAAATAATTTTGGTTTATATCATATGCCCAAGGCAAATCAGTAGTTTTCTCTCATCACTACCAAAGTATAGATGTAAAAACACAGATATGAAACAGTCATCTACAGGAGAGAACTTCCCTTGAAAAAGCAACCATTTGTCTTGATCTGTCTCTCAGCAGTCTTAGCTGAATGGCTGTTGTGGAGGAGAAGTATCAAGATTTTTAGGTGTCTGCATTTTGCCTTTTGAAGAATTTATGAACCAGAAATAGGTACTGGCAGGGACCAAATCAGAAAGAAAACAGAAGTGAGGAATAAGCTTTCTGACAATCTGCTGTAAGTGGTCATTCTTGCCATCAGAAGACATTCCCAGATGGTGGAACACACCATTATAATTTGTATTTCAATGGCAAAAATGATAATTATTTTTATTTTCATGTTTCTACTTTTTAAAGTTTCTGAAGGCACTCTATTCACAGTCCATGTCCACTTACATTCATTCCTGAAATAAAATAGTGCAATAACAAACTCAGGGTGTCTGAAGAGGACATCCATTGCAGATCTGCCTTGCCTCCCTCCAGCAACTGGAGCAGCAGCAGCAGTAAGAGTTGGGGCTTTTCCTTCTTTATTTCTTGTTCTTTCCTAGGCTGATATCTCCCTGTTTATGACAGTCACTTTCAGAAGCTGCATTAACATAATCTAAATCTGACTACTTGCCAAAGTCTTCCTCTGCAATGATGCCATGCTATTTCTTAATTAGTTAGAAATAAATAAATAAATACACTCTTTTAATATAGGTATATATAGTCTTGATGATTTCTTGTCTGACACTCTAGATTCATAGCAGTAATAAACCAAACTCCTCAAACTACCTGGGCTTGCAGTTAACACAAGTTTTGTATTTTGTATATGCAAAGCAGAGGAAGGGGAACTCAGAAAAGTATGAGTTTTGTATTCAGCCACTGTCTTTTTTCAACTTGACTTCTGTCATAGTTTTGCCTTTAATCAGGTTTCATATTATTATCTCACCTCAGATTACCTTTCTAACTTTTTCAAATCATTAAAATAGAAACTCTAAAACTGAACTTCAGAAGACATATCTATATTTTTCAGTATTTTTTCCTTCCTTTAATCAATCGCTGGGACTAGACTGCAAAGTCAGAATTAATCATCATTGTTCCTTTCTCCTCACATTCATGCTTTCACTTCCATCCTTACAAATTTAGACATCTCTTATGAATCCAGTTCTTGCTTCCCTTTACTTTTCATTTTCCAAGTTGGCCCTTCCTTCTTTCTCAGCATTTTATTTTGTGCATTGACCCACACATATTTAAGCCTTAATTGACTTCTGAGATATTTCTATAGAACAAAGTTTGTGGGTTTTTTGTTTGTTTGGGTTTTCTTTTTGTTTGGTTTTTGTTGTTGTGGTTGTTTGTAGGGGGGTTTTGTTTTGTTTTTTGGTTTTGCTTGTTTGTTTGTTTGTTTTGGTTGGGTTTTGGTTTTGGGGGGGTTTTTTGGGGGTTTTTTTGGTTGTTGTTGTTTTTCTTTTGTTTTGTTGGGTTTTTTTGTAGCTCCAAGCTTTATTCTACATCAGGTTCTGACTCCATGTCCTTGCTTTTGAGCTTTTGCACAATACTCTTTCCACAATGGTCATGAGTTTCACCTCCATCTCCTGCTTTGATCACTAGGCTCTGCCACATTGTCTCCTTTTTTCCTCACAAACAAAAGTTTGCACCTTTTGTCCCTTTATTTTTTTTCTTTCTTGTTCAGCAGGCTAAATCACTCATCCCTTTAGAACTTTTCCTGATTGATATTTTGGAGCTGCTGTGCCAGCAGCAAGACTATTCATTTGACCACTTCCTTCAAACTAATCTACACTAGTGAACCTGATTTCTAAGACTCCTTTTTCACAAGTTGACCAAGAATAAATAGTAGCCATACGATTAGAAATGCTTAAATCCACCAATATTTAAAGCCTGACTGACAATCAATGCTCAGCAGTGATGTTGAGGAAAGATGTTCAGTACAATTACAGAATTAGAGCTGTATTGACATTTTACTTGAGACTCCAACTCCCAGTAGGTAACTGGAGGGATTCTGTGTACATGACAAGATCATAACCCCTGAAGTTAGATCTACAATAATTGTAATGATTGCCTACAGAAACATAACATTTCACTTAATCCTTCATGATTTCAGTAGCTATATTGAGCTAATTTTTGTCATTACTATTCTAGTGACAAAATTTCCATGGATGGGAAAAAAGGTTTTCTGACTGACTGTTTCATTTCTCTTTCAGAGGTGCACTGTCAACTAATAGTTTGATGTTTGTATCTACCATTTCAGATTTTCTAATATTCCTTTCTTTGCAAGTTTTCAGTCTGTCCACATGCCCTACCTTGAATCATATCCACCCAGACCACGGCAGGCTTTCACAACATCTTCTCTCTTCAGTAGCATAGCCACCGGGTCTCTATTCCATGCCCCATGGTATGGCTGGGGGGTGTGCGAGAGAGATTGAGGACAAAAGCCTACTGGGATAGCAGGCCGCAGTCCTGCTTGTATCTCTGATTGCAAGAAATCACAGGAGAAAATTATCCCCACAACTGCAGGTGAATTTTATTTCACAAAGTTCCGTTGGCTCACCCCAAAAGAGAACAAAGGAGCAAACAGTACACATACAAGGCAGATGGGCAGGAGACCAGGAATTGGAAACAAGGCCACATTGAATGTATGTCACAGAAAGAAAAAGGGAAAAGTTATCCAAGTTGCCTTTTGGAGATTTTTTCTTAAATTAATGATAATCCTTTTTTGGTGAAATCAATAGATAACAGCTCATGAATACTTGAAGTCCAATCTAAAAGTATGCTAGGGAAAAACAGGTCGTTTTGCCCCTCTTTTCTCCCTTTTGTAGAAAATATAGATAAGATGACCTGACATGAATGACCTGTCATAAAATAGGGATGCAGCCTTTGCATTCCATGGTACTGGTGGTATGATAAGAACTGTCTTCCAAATTTGGAGAGTTGTATCCTGTCAGTGTGGAAAATATTTAGCAGTTCTAAATTGTGAGACATGTAAAACCTGGTTTTATATACTGTGACAGCCCTATCAGAGGTTCCTGACAAAAACCTGTGTTATACTAGACAATTACATGCACAATTATACTGTATGTTACAATGCTATTTGCTTTACGACCATGTTCCAAGTCAGTGTTTTTCTGCTTTGAAACTGAATGACCAATGCCCTGATAGTACCAACTTTACTGGACTAGTTTCCAACAGAATAAATTATATATTATGGACTAACTAAAATGTCTAATCACCTTAAATAAAAGATCTCTCTATTCCTTCTTTATTTGATTAGGATTTTGAGTAGTGGAAAACAAAATCAACAGGCAGATTCATTAATATATTGGGGCTCAGGAATAGTAGATTTTTAAAAATAAATTTTACATTTCATTTGTTATTTAAGAACTTTTACAAAAGACACAGTTCAAATGTCTCTTCCTTTCCAGAATTGTGCTCCTTGGTGCCTGTCAATTTTTAACTGCATTTTCAAAGCAACACAGGGCAATTCAATCAGCTGCTCCCCATTGTTTGAGAATCATTTTTTTCTCCTTAAAATCATTACATTTTAGTTTGAATAGTAATCTATGCTCCTTCCTCTCATCTACACTTAATGCCACTTATTCTATATTTTTAGAGTACATGGAGGACAACTTCAAAACCAAGGAACTAATATATGTATTTGCTTGAAAGATCTGGTTTTGGACCATTTAAACCATTCTTTGTCTTTCTGATTTTAGAGCTACCTTCTTTGGCAGAGTCATTGACGTGATTTTTTTCCTCAGATCTTAAACTAAATTTATCTTAAAATTAAATAGAAACAAATTCCTGCAGAATTATCCGCACACTTTTTCACACATGTGAACAAGTATCTCACAGAAAGCCATGGCAATATTGTGTAATCAAGTAATCAAGCAGAACAGCACCAAGACACACCTCCAGGTGAAAAGGCACAGTAAATTTTTAACTCCCTGGCACCAGGTTACTTGTGAAAGTACCAGACTCATCAATTGACTAGAAAAGATGGAGAGTGAGTGCTCTGTGCCAAAGGCCAATGTCAGGTATTACATCAGGCTTCTGTAGAAGTGAGAAATCACCTCCCTGAGATTACACTGCCACTTCGTTGTCATGACTTGAGGAGCAAAATCAGCCACCCTATTTTCACAAACCTGTAAAACACTGAAGTCCCTAGTGGGGCTGTCTGCAGCCTGCATAGATGCACATAATATGCTGCATAACACATCACATTGAATTCTAAAGGGGAGAGCATCAACATCTCTGGCTGATTTCCCAACAGGTCTGGAACCTTATAGAAAGAACAAGATG
This sequence comes from Dasyornis broadbenti, assembly GCA_013397935.1. NCBI lineage: Eukaryota > Metazoa > Chordata > Aves > Passeriformes > Dasyornithidae > Dasyornis > Dasyornis broadbenti. Next base: position 1,091,084 of record VZRN01002596.1, on the reverse strand, counting down.
TTCAGACAAGACGTGAAGAGCACTGTGTTCATAATAGCAACTGAATGCATAATGACCAACAGTAAGGGAAGAATGAGTATAGAGAGCGACGTGGAAGACATGCAGCAAGTCCTACCTTGGCTTTCAGACCACTTAGAGCTAAATTCTGTGCCTGCTCTGGCAATAACACAATCAGTGGTCCAAATGCTGCAGCCATGAATACAGAGCCTGTAGTTATCATCTACACATCGCATGCCAAGATCATTCACTTCACTGGGAAGAGAATCACTGTATCTAAGTGGACCTGCTGAGCCATTCCAGTATCCAGGCGCACAGCAAAGTAGGCCACTCTCAGCATGACTATGGTATTTTTTTTTTATATACACTATCCATATGGTAAAAATAAGACCCAGATTTTGCAAAGAGGTCTGTACAGCTAGACTTGCTTTTTAAGCTAAACCAGGTCACTGTTTTGTTGATGCAGTTTCATGCTTAGGAATTGTACTGAATTGAAAACACTAGCTGTAATGTCAGATACTTTATTACATGATTTTCTGAAAGCAGTAGTCTGCATATCCTTGTAGCACATCATTATAGATGAAAAATCATACCGGCAGATACAGAAAAAACTAAATTAAGACAGGCACTAAAGGTCCCAGTTGCTGGTATCATTTGTCTCTGCACAAAAATCAATGATTATACTTTGAAAAAAAGACACCTTGTCTATGTGCAATGCAAAGTAAAGATACAAAACATAGCTCAAGAATTCTCTATATGAGTCTCTTGACATCTTAAAACTTTGTCAGGAGAAGAACTCTATTAATATTATCTTTGAAACCTACTGTTCCCCAGCTGGGATCATCTAGGCAAGGCATAAGAGGTCATACCTGTTCAATTTCTGCAAAATTATCTCTGATTCTGTGAATGGTCATCCCTGAAAATCAGGTCAGTAATGCAAAAAAAATTATTCAAATATACTTTGTAAACATATAATGTATATTATATGATAATGAAACCATGTACATGCTGTATCAACATTATATCAAACTATACATTTATCAACAATCATGACAGTTCATGAATTTTTCCTGAGGTTCTTGACCATCTTGACAATAATCCACTGGACTTTTGTTTTCTCAATATCCTTCTTAAAATGGCTCAAAAGTGGATGAATTTCAGGTGTGAACTGACCAATGATAACAAGGGAAATAACAACTACAAAAATTTTCTTTGATCCACTGGTAATGCTCCTCTTAATGTTTCTCTGAGTTTCATCTAAATTGTTTTGTGAGGTTTGTCTTACCTAAAATGAGAGCAAAATATTGGCTGATATTCAAACTGATGTCCACTCTGACTGCTCAGGTTGTCTTCAGCAGTCAGTCAGCCTGCTCCCAGCCTGTGAAGATTTACATAATTATTTTTCTCAGGGCAGAAACATTTATACTTTTAATATTGAACACCATGAGGCTTCAGCTGGTCCATTTTTGTATTTTCCTATGGTCCTTCTGGATCAAAATTCTGCCATTTGGCAAATCAATCAATTTTCTCCTTGATGTGGTATCATCCCTAAATTTGCTGAGAGTGTATTTTCTCACATCATCCAGCCTGCTGATGAAGATATTGAATAATACCAGCTCCAGTATTGACCCTAGGGCAGCTCTGTACCTCTGCCAAATGAACATCAAGCTATTGATTACTGCACAATAAGCTTGGCAGGTTGGCAGTACAGCTGGTTTTCAAACAGAGTAACAGCCCATTTGTACAGCCCATGGTTCCTCTGTTTCCAGCTAAGAATGCCTACAATCCAGCGTCAAAAGCATCGCTCAGATTCAAAGTGCACTAATCCACTCTCCTCTCAGACACATATCTGGTCTTTTCTTCAGAAAAAAGGCAAGCAGTTGAGTCAAGTACGACGTGCCCTGGTAAACCAACAGTGACTAATTCGATTTCTTTCTTTCTTGGAAACGATTTCCAAGAGGACATGTCTCCTGATCAGGGGCTGAGGCCTACACTTCTCTGTTTCCTGCTCTCTGTTCTTTGGATGGAAGCAACATTTGCTTTTTTCCAGTAATTGGGGCCTTTGAGTAACACAGCTTTTCATTGGATGCTAAACACTTTCAATGCTATCTCTTTGGGCACCCATGGGTGGCCGTCCTTGGTAGAACAGTCTGTGCATATCCACAGCTTCTGCCTAGCCCTTAACATGTTGGTCCTGTCCAGTATGTCCCCAGCCCTCAGTCCTTTGGCTCTCTTTTACTTCCTAAACTATTTCATAACACAGTTAAAAAGTTATTTTCCAAGCATAGCAGGCTTATGACTACTATTGATGTATTTCCAAAATGTTTTCCTCAGCCACTCAAAAATATACTATAATTTTCACTATACAGAGATATTTTACTTCTGGCCATGGAAACTAATACAACAGTGCTGCTTTTGATACATAGGAAATCTGAGCAGAAGTTAGGAAAAATCCAATGAGACATCACTATTCACAGACACTACAGAAATTTCATGATATAATCTTATCAAATGAAAATAAGAACAGATATGCAAAATCTTGGGAGGAAGGGAGCATCATTCCACTTCTATCTGGAGGGTCTGCTTCCACAGCACTCTCTCCTTGCTGCTGTTTCCACTGATACAGTTGTTGGAGTTTGAGTACTGCTTTTATTTCAATTGCTGCAGTTATATTCTTAGTGATCTGTCAGTGCAGCCTCTGCACTCAGCCTACCACAAACAATAGATTAAATCATTGATTCTGCATTGATGTTATGATAGAAATATTAAAAGTATAAACTATATGAGGGATTTCAGCTGAAATATGCAATTTCTTTTAGGTACTTTGTCTAAGACATGCATTCCATGATAAAAGAATCTAATGAATCTGCAGAAGAATCTCATACATATTGTAGGTTGAATGAAACAAGCCTTGACATATGTTCTATAAAGCATTCTTATTTTTCATCTGCTCTGCAAATAACCTAAGTTGGACACAATTCCCTCAGAGCAGAGTGAAAAAAACCAAAACGTCATCTTTTCCACACAGAAATAAATACGTAAAACATGAGTAATTGTTAGGAAGGACACTAACAAGCATCTACATTCTGGCTTTTATTGGCATATATTTGAATTCCTTGCCCTAATCTCAGTAGTGGTGTATTTGTCACCAGCTGTGCCATTATCAAGCTACAAGCAACCTCATGACATCCCTTCCTGCACTTCATATATGTCATGACATGAGTCACATAAAGTGATTTACGCATGCAACACTATCTTACAGGACTACTTGATACCATTGCAAAATGTAGCTTTGAAAACTCTTACAGTATTTTCAGGATAAGAATAACAAATCAGAATTTCTCCATTTGAAAAGACCTTAGAATTTTTTTTTTTTTAATGTTTTGCAAATTTGTAGCCACAAAAAAGAAATAAAAATTAATTTTTTCTGCTAACAGCTAGAGCTGTTTTATTCTAGGAGCTGCAATCCTCCCAAGAGTCACATCTATATATGCAACAGCACAGAGGAAAATGCACATAAAAGTGAGCCTCACAGGGCAAAAATGAATGAATTTCTAACCCTGTAAGAGTAACTGCAGGGAAAAGTGGTTAAAAACTAATAGATATTAAACATATGTATGTGTATTAACATGTTTTAATATAAATCTGTGGGGTAGTATGGAGTCAGACCTGCGAGTGACAAAATGGACTCATCCCCAATGTGTGAACCAGAAGAGCTCCTTTCTGGGACTACCTCACACTGTAGGTACCTGAATTAAAATTCTTTTTACATCACCTGAAACTTTCCTTGTTGTTCACTTCAACTGTTTGTAATCTCAGAAGTGTTTGGTTTTAGAGAACAAGAATTAATTTTTAAAAATTGGAAGTTTAAAGATAGTATCCCAATAGTGTCGCTATTTTAAAAAAAGGGGTGGTGATTTTGTTCATTTAGTTGCAGTCCTCAAGTGAGGACAAGAATGGATCCTACGTAAGTGCAGGAACTTCATGTTCCTTAAAAAATCAGGCTGACTAAATCCTACCTATTGTTATTACTGTTAAATCTGCACCTGCAAGGCCCAGTTTGTCTTATATCAATACCTAACTGGTATATAGAACTCACAAGATATCAAAATAAAACTGTATTACTTGGTCTTTAATGTCACTATATCTAGATAATATACAAAACCACACTGATTTAAGAAATAACCAATTCTATCACAGTGTTCATAGTCTCTGATTTTTATGGTATTTCAGATCTTTTCTAAATTATGATTTTGGATGCAATTAGAATCCAGATCCAGCTCACCTCTGTAAAGGCAGACCTAAACTTATATTTCTCACTGTAATAAAAGGAGACAGTTCTTTTAAACCATGTCTTTTGTAGCTATTGAGGTTCAGCTTCAAAAGAGGCTTCTGTATCACAACTCATTAAGGATAACTAATGATAAATAGAACAAAATTATTCTAAAAGTGATCTGCAACTCAATTAATTAGGGCTTCAAAATAGGTAAATCTTTGAGCAAGAATTAATTGATGTGCATTTTGGTCATTAAAACTGACCATAAGTCATGAGTGATTAGGAAACAATATAGCACTTTCACAACGCTGTTCTAAAATTAAAATTCTTATAAAAAATAAGTTGCACAAAATACACAAAAATACTTTATGACACTTTTGAAAAAATATGAGAGGTTTGCCTCTACTCACTGTTACAATTTGCCCTGTGGATTTAAGGAAATTACAAGTCATCGCATCTGGAAAAGCCATCAGAAGAGTCTTCCTGGCTTATGAAAATCATTAAAAATTTAATAGAGTACATTCTAGTATGGACACTTGCTCAGGTGACCACAGAGGGCTTTGATGTTTAATTACAATAATGAAAGCCCAAAAGAAATCTTTGGAACGTGTTAAAAAACTGGCAGCAAGCCAGAAGGGTTTTTTTAATTAAATAAATCTATTATTATTTTGCAGCCAGGAAGTACCATGGGAGTTTTGTGATGAGAGTAAAATAGAAAAAAGGAGGAAGTAACAATGATTAACCAAAATGAAGAATCAATACCTGTAGTACAGGTAATCTCCTAAGACAAAATTTGCATAAAAAGCAAAGGAAATTGTGGAAGTGAGATAATGAGAGAGAAAAGTGACCTCTGATGCTATACCAACACTGCTAATGTGATGCTAACCTGCTAGAAGGCTCTCAGAAAAGCTATTGCAGGACAATTATGCCTGTCCTGTTGAAGACTGTCCAGAGCTGAACAATGGCAGATGCACTGTATCACCCTTGCTTTGGGACACCTTGACAACCTTTCTGTCTGTGACAGACAAGTTTGTTACCTCTTCAATGTTTCCTCCTGTTTAAATATTTCAGCGTGGCAGCTTGAAGCACTGAGACTGGTGGGGAGTTGTGGATGGTTTCATTCTCAGAGTGCAGTAAGTGTGCAGATCTTAAACAGCACAAAACCAGTGCAGGGGCAGGAGAGCCAAACCTGGTGCAGGTTTATCTGCTCATCTTTACTGTATGTGCGTGCGTAAACCCACCTAATTTTTGTAGGAGGTTAACAATCTCCACAGCCTCAGCCAAGTGGGTTTGTTTCAGAAGGAAATAGCTGACTCACTTTGAGAAAAAACTTCAGAGTTAATTAGCTGTTACACTAACGGTGGGGGATCAGGACCCAAAACTGTGTTGGAGAACCAGCCAGCTGATCTGACAGTGTTAAAATACTCTGTTAACAGGTCATGAAATAGAAGACATATAGAGATGGATGAAACTGTAAGAAAAACTGAGTTAGTTCAAGAACCAGTGTGCATCTCTAGAAAGTATGTGAATTGCTTCCAGGATAGAAATGCTTGGCTTTAATGTCTCTAATGAAATATTTTGACAAGCTTTTCTTCATCTGTGTCAAGCTAGGCACCCACAGTTCATTTTCACATGTATTAGAGGGTATTTTATTCAAACCAAACCAGGATTTCAGGCAATGGCTGCTGACTGATCACCTCAGCAAGCTTAAAATGTTTTATTTCGAAAAGATTAACAGAAACAGTTAGAATTCTATGATATAGAATTCTGTGATACTCTAAGCTTTGAAAATCAGGAAAAAAGAGCTCTGAAAGAGCTGAACCAATTCTTCAAAAAGATAATGGTCATGCCTAAATGTTGTTCCTGAGTTGTCTGGGCAAACTGACCTGGATAAATTGACAAATTTCAAAATAATCCAATTTAACCGCACACTCATTAAATTAGGAGAAAGTAAGAGATGAAAGGATGTAATTAAACTATGACATTTTAAACAGAGAAAGAAAGCATTGCAGACTGAGCATCTCTTTCCAATATGGAAGAAGTTAGAACTCTTAGGAATAACTCTAGGCCTTGCAGATGAAATTTGACCTTTTTTTCATGGTTTAGCTCCAACTGCATATATAGCTGGAGGAAGAAGGAGGAAAAAGGGTAACACTCAGACTGATGGTATTTGTCATCCCAAGAGTTGTGGCTTGGCCCTGGCCAAATGCCAGGCACCCACAACATCTACGCTCTAGCTCTTCCCTGCCACAGCTGGGCAGAGGAGAGAAAACTAATTATCACAGCCATGGGCTGATGAGTTGAGATAAGGAAACCGGGAGAAGATGCACTCAGGGCAAAACACGCTGAACTTAAATATTATAAAGTGATTTTATTGCTAACAGAGTCAGAGAAGTAAATGAGAAATGGAATAAAACCTTCAAAGACACCATTTCTCTGCTTAACCCCTCCCTTCTTCCCAGCAGCTGCACAGGGGGACAAGGCATGGGGAAGGGGAGGGTAGGTCAGTTCATCACTGAGATCGTTTTCCACTGCTCAGGGGAGAGGAGTCTTTTCTTCTGCATAGCCATGGGTCCCAAATCTCACAAGCAGCAGCCCACCCAAACCTGCCGTAATGTGAGCTCCCCCCACAGGCAGACAGTCCTCCCAAAACTGCTGCAGCATGGGGTCCCTTGTCCATGGGGTACAGACCTCTGAGGCCAGGCCGTTCCAACTCAGGAGCAAGGCTTTTTCTCTTTTCTGGGGCTCCTGCTGGACCACAGTCTCTCTCAGGCACCCACCCACTCCAGCATGGGGCACTCAGTTCAGTCTCAGATGCAAGGCCTCTCTTTCCATTGGGACTCCCGCTGGACCACGGCCTCCTCCAGGCATCCACTCGCTTCAGTGTGGGCACCTCCCCACAGGCTGTGAGTGGATCTCAGCGTCCCCCGTGGACCCCATGGGCTGCAGGGGGACAACCTGCTTCACCATAGGCCTCACCATGGCCTGCAGAGGGATCTTGGCTCTGGCACCTGGAGCTTCCCCTCCCTCACCTTCTCCACTGACCTTGGTGTCTCCATGTTGTTTTCCCTCACGTATTCTCACCTCCTCCTCCTCCTCCTCTGGCTAAAAAGAAGTGCGTGCCCCCACCGTCTTGGTCTCTTCTTAAATATGTTATCACAGAGGCATAACCAACATCTCTAATTGGCCCAGCCTTGGCCATCAACATGTCCATCATTTTCAGAGCCATCAGGGTTTAGCTCGGCTGGACATGGTGAAAGCTTCGAGAAGCTTCTCACAGAAACCATTTTCGTGGCCCTCCCCACCACTAGCAAAAAATGGGCCAGGCAAAACCAACACATCCAAGTCACCATTACATGTGCTGGAGCCCTGTTTTCCTGTAGATGGTTGCCCAAGTATGGGAAGTGGTAAATTAATTCCTTGTTTTGCTTTGCTTGTATGCGTGGCTTTTGCTTTACCTATTAAACTGTCTTTATCCCAACCCACAAGTTTTATCTTTCCAATTGTCTATCCCCCAACATGACAAAGCAGAAGTGAGTGATTAGCTGTGTGAAGCTTAGTCGCAGACTGGGGTTAAACTATGACAAGAATGAATATATTCTAGTCACAAAGAGAAATTTGGGATAGTTTACATGTTTATCCAGCATACCTATGAGGTATTTCAAAGTTTGATGTTTTATTTTGTGCTTAAAATTAAAGGATTTTTAATCACTGTTTTTAAATATTGAATTTTTAGTCACTTCATAAAAATAACCAGTCTTAACATTACCATATTCAGGTTTAAAGCCACATATGGAGTAATCACAATAGACTGTCTCATTTTATTTCTGTTGTAAAGCGCTAGAAAATGTCTTGTTGAGTTAAATGCATGAATAAATATTTTTATAGCCTAAAGCACTTATTCAATTCAAGAACTTCAATGTTGCCTTAGGCAGGGTCTTTATCAGTTTAAAAACGCATTAGTTTTTCTTAGTTCTATTATAGTGCAATTGTATTTAAAATCTAGGATTAAAAAAAATTGAAAAGAGACAGAAATATAAAACTTATTTTAAATGTATAACTCTCTGTCTCAGCTCATTATTTCTACTCCTTATTTAATGCTGATCCTTTGGGCTGATCACCCCAAAGGACACATTCAGACCAATGGCTTTCTTTCCGCCATATAATCATGAGAAAACAGAGGCATGGGAAAGCTCTCACAGCAAGAGAGACTGAAAGAACAGTGTTTAATTCAGAAAAAAAAGAAAGGTAAAATGGGCCATGATGGAGAAGGCCACTAAGGAACTTGAATTCATCTTTTTCCATAATAGAGAAATAAAGAATCTTCAGTGAAACAGAAAGGTAGGAAAAGCAATACTTAGAAACATTTCCTACACAATTAGCAGTGGAGCTCTGCTAGAAAGTACTGTTGAAGGTAAGAGCTTATCAAGGTCAGTGATAAGCAAGAATATGCACTAAGGAATAGGGATTCTTGTACTTGAGCACAGTTGATGGCTGGTGAACAGTAAACTTTTTCTCTGGGACAAAGTAGACAGCGCCATTCAAGTTCTGCAGGAAGACTAGCATCCCCTGGCCAGCATGCTTGGCATGTTACAGTCAACTTGCAAATGTAAAAAAGATCCAAGACTGGGCTAAATTCACAGCTTTAAGGTTAGTACATTGTATCAAAAAAATATGACTGAATTGGCTTAAATTTTGTCTTAAATAGTAAGAAAAATAAACCAGTAGTGTTTATTTCTGCTTGCAGTTCCCTAAATCTATACTTAGTTTAGAGAACACTTCAAGGATGAGGCTGCAGCTTGTTCCCCAGCCTGCTGTGCATGTACCTCTGTAGCTTTAAGCACACACAGAGACTTCTCTAGATAGGTCACAACAGGATTATTGACATGCATGTGTTTTCTGACCTAGACATTTTGATTGTACAACTTGTGGTCATGAGTCAGAGTTCTCACATCCTGAGAAAGGAACTTTTTCTGGCTTTTTTCACAGTGTTGTGCTGTCTTTTCCACTGTTTCAATTAATTCAGTAGAAAGTAGGTTTAACAAAGAATTTAACACAGAATTTCACGTCAGTTGAGTCTTGAGGAAAACACTTCAGAATGATATGCAGGATGCTACGTACTGTTCATCTGCAACACAAAATTACTATCACTATATTAACACTCAATTTCTGGAGAGTATGCTTAATTTAGAAAATCATTAATCTTTGCATGCAAAGTGACAAAAATCTTTAAACTTTTAAAAAACATATGTTTTCATTCCCTGTTATGAATCTGAGTCTCACATTGGTCTAAGTTCAAGCATAGTGAGAAATTTTGCTTCAGCTTATTCACAGGAGAGATACAATATTGTTTAACAGTTTTAGAAAAATCGGGTTTTTTTCTCCTGTCTTACTTTCTTGTACATTTATCATTTACTTGTCTAAGTATAATTTGCTTGCATTTTCTAAGATCAATATAAAAACATTGTGTCTTTTCACTTTAACTCAGTGTAAAGATGCCATTGTTACTAAAATTTATGGTACATCTTGACACGTTATGGTCATGTAGAATGACTTTATTTTTAGGTATACTTATGATAAGGTAGTGTTGTTCTATTTAATTCATTAGCTGTCGGCGTTTGTGTGAGTGACAGAAGAATCAAGGGCACTGTAATGCTGCATTATGATAACATTATTTTTCTAATATGAAATATTTGGCTAATTTAGTATGTATACTATCTTTATTAGAATACAAGAAGTAGACATTATGCCTGACTTCAAAAACAAACAGCAGACATACATTATGTTCACTACTTGGTGTCAAGTCACAGGCACTTGTCTAAGGATAAAGGCACGACCGAAGATTGTTCTGCTTATTGTGATCAACAACAACATGAGGAGAGAGAAACTCCGCAGCTTTTATGTACTCTGAGTAGTCCTGCTGATTTCAGTGCTAAATATCGTACTAATGAGTGAAGCACTGGGAGCTGATTGTGATGTTTAGGGACCATTCCCTAGTTAACATAAATAGCTCTGAAATCAATGGAGAACTTCTAATTCAAATCCTGATTTCTGAATTCAGGAAATAATGACATCCAATATAATATTATTAGTTGTAGCAGTAGAAATAGGAATAGAGGGAGCAACTGCTGTTGCTATTGCTATTACTATTAATCCTATATTGTCTTACTTTAAGTTTGTAAATGCTACTAAGAAAATTACTAACTAAGGTACCAAATTAAAACATATTTCAGTTCATAAAATTCTGTACTTCCTTCATTGAAGATAAGGGACTATTATACAGCAAATTTAAACTCATAGCAATAATGTCACTTTTTATATAAGCAGTTTATTTGTTCACCACCCCTCAGAGGTCTGTCTCACAACCTAAAACCTGATGGATTAAGTTGTTAATTAAACCCCTCTGAGATGAAAAACCAAAACTAAAAATGGCAGTAAGAGATAAAGAGTAAATTGATCCAATTCTACTTATACCAAGGTCACAAAGTGTCTTGTGCAGCAGAAAAACAAAGAAAATAAAAGGGCTATATATTTTAAAGTGCATTCCTGCAATCTGATATTTTTATACTATGTCAGGATGAAATTCCAAACACCACATCATTACAATATGGAGTTTTGATGCTGGGATAATGACATCACCATCAGAAGCACATCTGTGATAATTTATTTTATATCTTATTCTGTATAACTTTTCACTGTGGGCTGTAGATGAACAGTGCCTTGATATAGTTTCAAAAGCCTGAGATGAAGATCTTACAGTATAAAGCATAAGGTAACCAGTAAGTAACAGAAGAGGCATGAATAGGGCCAGTTCCTATTTCTCATCACTCAGCTCCATATCTTTGAGGTGCTCTTTCATGTAAACATCAACCCACACCCTTTGTTACCTTTCCCATTGAGGTGGGTCCCTTTTTGATCCATCTTGTTCATCCTAAGGGATCTGTATCACCAATAATCCTGCCTCATGTATTTACTTCCTCTGATGTCTGTTCACTCACCTATTGATGGGATACTGTCACCAGGATGCCACAGTGAAAGGCCTCATCAACCAGATGGAAAACCTCTTGGCAAACAAGTTGTTACTTACTTGATCAAGTAGATCCCATTTCTTTCCAGCCCCCAAACCTAAATCAGGACAGACTGCCAAGCTACCTGGGGCAGAATATTTAGTGTACCTGAGGATCTGGAGTAAAAAATGGCAAAAGTAGTGGCTTAGTAGCACAATCATCTCTTCAGTCTCTAATTTCTTGTTAGCTGAAAAACAGGAGAAGGCAATAATCTGAGTTTTTAGAATTCTAAAAATGAAATGTAGAAAGATGAACTGTTTAAAAATGTAGTCTGAGTTGTTTAGCTGATAAAAAACGTGAGTACATTCTCTGCTGATTTGAAACAGGTCACTGAAGTGCAATGAGTCAGGGTAAGAGCTGCACTCCTCATGCTGTGGGATGCTGGCCTAATTAGGGGAAAATGCTAGGTGTTTGAGACACTGTTAGCTTGTAGATTGGTTTAGAGATACATTACCAGATTCCCTAATTTTCTCTTAGCTTTTGGCTTTTATGCCAAATTAGCTGAGCCCTGGGTCACTGGTAAGTGAGATATTTTGGAACAATTTCTTAAGGTGAACCCATGTCAGAATTGTCTATGCTACACCTCTTAGGTGTTAAGTCAACATTATCACCTTTAGCTCCTCTCAGAAGTGTTCACTGGAATAGAGTAAAAAGAGTATTTTACACTTGACAAAAAAATTATATTGCATTTGTCATGTACAGTTTTTGTTAATGTTAGTTCTATACCTCAAAAGAAACCAAATAAATTCTGATCTTCTAATTAATTGTACCCAGAGACAGACATGGGTACATGCCGATGACTGTTAACACAGAAAACCTAATCTTTCCTTTTCCTCTCTCAACCGTAGTCCTCAATTTCTTTTTCTGGGACAGATTTCTGCAGCAGTGCTCTTCTTCATGGCTTGTCTTCTCTCTATTCTGATGTTGCCTATAATTTCTATGTGGCGTAGTTTGCTGCCTTCCACTCAACAAGAAAAAGATTCAGTTTTCAGGTTTTGCAGAATCCTGGTAGCTGATTAAAGATCAGGACAACATATGTTATAACCCTGAGATCCTGCACAGCCCTCACACTTGACAGGCTGGATTCTCAAGTACCATGTGCCTGTTAAGTTCTATTAATTTCCAGCTGTGAGGTGAGAAAGGTGGTGGTTTGTGGGGATCAACGTCTTCTCTGTTGTATCTAGGTAGTCTGCTCTAGTATCATTTCAATTGTATTTGTCTTTCACAGAATCACAGAATCAATCAGGTTGGAAAAAAACCTTTAAGATCATTGAGTCCAACATTTGACTGAACACCATCATGTCAACTAAATCACAGCACTGAGTGCTGTGTCCAGTTGTTTCTTGAAGACCTCCAGGGATGGTGACTCTACCGTGTGCCTGGTACAATCAAACTTGAATGAATGACCTGATTGAATACAGGTCCCAGATTGGAATAATTCTGCACAAATCCAAAGCTGCATTTTAACAGAAATCTTATTAAGGAATACAAATACAGGAATACAGCTATTCATAATGTCAATTAATAGAAATTCCATGGGAAAAGACTTGTGATACATATCAAATATTTCAAATATAATAAATATAATAGAAAAGAGTTTGAATCCAATTAAGCAATCTGAATAACATATTAAAATAAATCACTGGCTCAGCTTCCAGTCATAGATGTCGTCTATATTTAGATATATTATCTTAACTATCTTTTCATCTGAATTTTAAAATAACTGCATATAGAGAAAAAGAATTTACAAGATTTGCTTATGAATTTTAGTTATTTTGATATTATCAGAGCTTCTTTTGATGTGGTCTGCAAATTCCCTCACTATCACATTAAACTCTAGCCTGAACCTCAGCTGACACATCTTAGTTAATTTGTACCATATGAATTTACACTGTGAATAATCTAATATGCTCTTTTATTAGCCACTAATTATATTTTTAGTTCAAAGGAGGCAGCCTTTTATACAAGATAAAAATGTAAACACTAGAAGACTTATTATGGCAGTTGCAAGTACCAATTATGAGAGTTTGGCTGATAACCTCTTATAGTGCCAATTATCTTGGTGTTCAGATGCTTCCTAGCAAAATCACACCTGACTCATAATATGGCAAGATACTTTGTTTTCCTGGGCTGAATCCAAAGCCCCGTGGGCAGCAGGGAGAGGGAGGGGAATTCTGCCTCTCTACTCTGCGCTTTTGAGACCCTGCCTGGAGTGTCCAGCTCTCGTGTCCCCAGCACAGGAAGGACATTGACATGTTGGAGCAAGTCCAGAGGAAGTTCTCCAAGATGATAAGAGGGATGGAACATTTCTCCTTTGAGAAATAGCTGAGTTCTTCTTTCTCCTTCTGGGAAATGGGGTTCTTCAGTCTGGAGTAGAGAAAGTTCCAGGGAGACCTCATTTTAGCCATTCAGTAATTAAACGGTACTTATAAGAAATATGGTGACAAAGTTTATAACAGAACATATCACACACAATAGGACATGAGGTAATGATTTTTACAAGGGTGGTGAAACACTGGAACAGGTTGTCCAGAGAGGTGGCTAGTGTTCCATCCCTGGAAACATTCAGTGTCAGGCTGGATGGGGCTCTGAGCATCCAGATATAATTGGAGATGTCACTGCCTATTGCAATGGGCGTTGGACTAGATGGCCTTTAAAACTCCCTTCCAACCCAAACTATTTTATCATTCTGGGATTCTACAGTAAATGTGTGGCTTTACTGGATGCTACTGACTCACCTGGCTGGAGGCAGTGCTATTATAAGAAGGAATATGTTCTGAGAGTTACACCTTCTTTTTGGTAATTGACAGATTGCTCAACAAAACCCTTCACGGATCTTGTTGTGTTTAATTAGGACACAACATTTGCAAACAGAGGCAGCACTGCAGATGGTTTCTGTTGTTTCTGTGTCTGTATTGGGAGTTAGGTACGAATTTGTCAACCAGAAGCCAGCTCCATTTTTACAAGTGATGACTGATGCAAACACATCTGGAAGGAAATAGTCGTGTGTAGCACCTGAAAGATAAGCAGCCTCTCTCCCACAACCATTTACTTCTATGGTTTTACTGGACTTAGTGAGGCTTTTGAGATGCATTAGGGAATGGGTTCAGCCCAGGAATGCTGATAAAGAAAAAGAAAAAAAAGGTGGTGAGAGAATTTTTACAAGGGCATAAAGTGATAGAAGAAGAGGGAATGGCTTTAAACTGAAAGAGGGTAGGTTTAAATTAGATATTAGGAAGAAATTCTTTACTGTAAGGGTGGTGAAACACTGGAACAGGTTGCCCAGAGAAGTCGTTGCTGCACCATCCTTGGAAGTGTTCAGAGTCATGTTGTATAGGACTTTGAACAACCTGGTCTAGTGAAAGGTGCCCTGCCCCTAGCAGAGAGGTTGGAACAAGATGAGCTTTAAGGTCACTTCCAACCCAAAGCATTCTATGATTTATAAATCTATGAGTAATATTAAGACACAGACCATGCCTAAAATGTATTTAAACTAATATTTCTGTACTTGAGATATTAATTAATTTCATATTATGGGAATTCACTCTGAGCAATTGTCTGATATGTAAGAAAAATATAATCCTGGGACTAGTCAAGTCACTGGGACTGCAAGGAGGCTATTATAGAATTATAGAAATTTTTGGGTTAGAAGGAATAAAATAACTTGTATTTAAATTCAAATGTCATAATTGTGGGGCACAACTGCAACATTTGTAAAACTAACCTGCAGTACCATCAGTTCTGGTGTGGTAACAAAAATATCCCAGTCTCCTCTGTGTGGATCAGAAAGCAAAGACATTCACTCAGCAGCTGGCTTTTCTGCTACTTGCTGCCAAAGAGATGGCACAACTAACAGCTTCTGGGTTCTGTTCCAGCTTTTATGAGACACTGTTCTCTAATGTTCTTTAAAACTGGTAAAACAACAGACTTTGCCTAATCTCATTCTCTGAAATAGATGAACTATTTTGTCTGAATGTTTTGAATAAAATTCTGTCTGATGCATAAACCTACTGTGGAAAATTTCAGTCCAAACATTTCAGTTTTGGCCAAGTCATAAGCAATTTAAAAGAATGCCAGACATCTTTAACTTCATAGGGGAAGTTGTCGTCTCAAATGCTACAGTCACACCCACCACCCACATTCACAGACGTGTATATATACACAGACATATCATCAGCCACACAGCAAAAAGAACTCGTTTGGATCCTGTGCTGCATTTTCCCCCCAAACCATTTAAACCCGGTAATTGTTAAGATTACAAACTTTGAGCTTCACTGCCTTGCAGTGACAGTGATGGAAGAAGGCATGAAAAATAAAAAAGGCAGATTTCCAGTTAAAAAATATGTCTCTTGTAATAGAATATGAAAGTGCACTTTATCAAATATTTTCTACTAATCATGCAAGTTTCTAAAATTCCCTAACAAACTTTACTTACATTGTTGTGAAATAATATACTTACAGATATATTCTATTTTCATTCTGAGCTCAAAGAAGAATAACATATTTTTTTACAAAACAATATTTTTCAGACGCTGTCTGCATATTTCAGCACTACAGTATTATACCTAGATAAAAGAAAAAAAGTATTTGAATATACCTTTACCAGTATTTTATAATCACAAAAACTAGAAAATACATCATAAAGAAATAAGAAGCTTGAACATTTATCTTTGAAGAAGTCTGTGACTGTTTTCCTAAAGGGATCAAGAAATTAAAATGTTTACTAATAATTTCTATTTAATATTAATCTTTAATGACATGCTTCACTGAGACTTTCTTTTTCTAAACAGGAATGTGTGTAGGATTTGCTGTAGTATACTCAGACATTTTTTTTTACATAAATATTCATTAATCAAAGAAAAAAATTAAAAATATGCTTCTTCATTTTCCACCTCTTAGAGCTCATCCTTTGAATTGAACATAAAAGTCAACCTTTTAGTAGATGAGGAAAAAGCCCTGGCTTGAGTGTGCGCATATGTATACAGACATTTGGTTGCAAGGGACTTCCTACATCCCTGTGTTCAGGCTTTTATTACAGTAGACATTATGTCACATTATCCCTTTTATTCTTACCCAATATCTGTCATAAATGCCAGTTTGGGTTCATTTTGATGTTCCTAGCAAGGACAGTAACGGGGACAACAAAAGTGGTATGAATTAAGGAGTTTCCAACAAAATGCATATCTAAAGACTTTTCAACTCAGTGTTTTCCTTCATGCTAAACGTTGTGGAGTCCTATTTGTTATGTGTAGGATTGACATAGGAATCTCAGTCAATGACAATAAGCTCTTGGTGTTTTCTCTTTTATAGGTGGTACTTCTGGGCATGCTACTGTGCTCTTGTGGTCTCAGTAGCTTTCCTTTTCATCTGTGATATTGCAGTTAGCACTTCTAGACAGACAGCTGTATAATAAAGTCTGCTATTGACCTAGAACAAAAAGTTCATACCATCTGTTGCCTTGAAATATAAAAACTGGTCATGATTTCATTTGAACTACTCTTCTGTTTCCTTCTGAGTTATACCTGGAAGCTTAAAATTGAGAACCTGGGAAGTTTTAGCTGTAACATCATTATTCAGGGGTAAGGAAAAAATATGTTCAAATTCTTTATATGCTCAAATAATTTATATGCTTATGTTAAACATTATTTTCTGATTGTATTGTAGAATATGTCACTGAAACTTTTCTCATTTGCCTTTATAATTTGCATATTCCTTGAGTTTCAGATGTGCTCTGTTTTATATACAAAATAGTAATATGCTGTCAGAACTTCAGTAAATTAATAATCCTCAAGACCCAAACGTCTTTCTAACAGAAATTTTACAAATTTCAGCTTACTAATATCCCTGGATCATATTCATTCTCCAGGAAGTATTTTTATTTCACACAACGGTCTATTTGAAGCCTCTAATATACAATATTAGAGATTTGAAGCTCTGGCTGTAGACACAGGATTTAAAAGTGTCTTGTCAGATAAAGGCCATTACAATTTTTTTTGGCTTCTTAGAAAGAAGCAAAATTTAAAAATCCCACAAAATCAAACAAAACCAAAACAAAACAACCAAACAAAAAACCTCACAAGCCAGAAATACAGTTAAACATTTGAATTGTGAATAATTAGGATTTAGGATTGCTTCCTTCTCTCCATAGTTTTTAATACTGTTCAAAAGACTTGTTTGTGACCCTGAAAATACTAACTCTCCTTTTGGCTGGGAAAGAAAATGAAAAAGCTAAAATCAGCTGAAATATCCGTGCTCTCTCTTATAGTCAGAGTCAACAACCCACAAGACCAGTCAATACAAACAAAAGAATTGCAGACAGAAAACAGTTTAGTTTTCTAAAGCTGAGTTACTTGCAACAGTTTAGTTTTCTAAAGCTGAGTTCTGGAGAAGAGCAAATCTGACACGGTAGCTGTGCACTGCAGTGAAGTATCAGCATTAATTTTACTGCAGTAAGGTTTCCACAGATGAGGGAGTTGGGGACAGACTATTTGTGGTTGCAGTTTATGCCTCCTGTGCTCTGTTAAGGGGCTCTGCTGTACTGTGTTGAAGAGTTCTGCATCTTACTTGAAGGCATCATCTTTCTACATAACCGATTTTGTCAATTGAGACCTGTACTAGCAGTGAACTATTTTAAACTTTATTTTTGTTAGTCTCTCCAATCATTGGTGCAGAGAAGTATGCGAAAGACAATAACTTGCTTTGATAAGTGTGACTTTTATGAAATTGAAGGTGAAAGAAGAAAGAAACAAGGGAAAGAAAATACATTTGTGGTGGAAGGAAATGAGAGGTAAGGGAGATCTGACTGTAATACAAGCCTCATGTTCCAAATGCTACTCAAGACTACAAGGAAGAAGGTAGCACTGATCCTTCTGTCTATCTTTCTCACCTGACCTTTTCATAAGGCTTTTTACTTTCCCAGCAAAGCTCCAGAACTCTCAGAACACGTCTCATTGCTGAAGCTGGAGTATGAAATCTGGGTCCAAAAGTCAGGCATAGCATCTGTAATCATAATAAACCTTGCTAAACCCTTTTGTTTTTCTTTCCTGTAATGGCATCTAAAAGTAACAATGGACTGAGTGGTCTTTCCTTCCACTAACTTTAGTGCTAGTTAGACTCATTTTCTAACATAAGTCTGATCTAATGTTTTCTGACGTGATAGTATCATATTTTTTTTTATTGCATAGTTCTTGGACCACCCAAAGAGCCTTTTTTGTTTGCAGTATTTTTTTTTCCTGCCTTTCAGATTTTTCTGATTAGTCCATACTATTAGTATGCAATATGCTAGGCTGAATGCCTCAGTTTCTCACAGCAAAACTGGAAATATAGTTTTCAGTCCAGAAGCCACAGCTACTGGTTGTGGGAGTGTAGCACCTGCATAAACATGTGATGAATCTCAGGTTATTCAGCAAAGAAAAGGGCTATTTTTTAGTCATCAATAACTGCTCTTATTCCTAAACTACTCACTGACATGGCAGTACAGGCTTCAAAGGAGCCACCTTGGATGATCTCTGTCCTTCTGTCATCCTGGAAGAACCCACAGGGGCTCTCAGTAGATGCTATGGGCCTCCAAACCAGCTACTGGAAATTTCAGAGTCTTGATTCTGGACAAAGATGATTTTTATGGGAAGTAACTCTCACTTTCCCAAGTTATGCAATAACTCTGCCCTACCCAACCTGAAGGTAATTTTTCAGGGGTTCACAGAAAGGGCAAAAATGTGGAAGGGAGGATCTGGTTATCCGCCCCCATCTGTGTCCTGCCATTAGCTTCTGAGTATTCTCTCTTATAGAGGAATTCTACTTCTCTCACTGAAGGAATAATAGAGCAGAATAGAGATAATAATAAAAGTTGAAGCTTTCAAAGAAGTCTGGCGCTATACTTTTTATGTATTTCTATTCCTCTCTCTCTCTCTCTCTTTAGTATTGATGCAAGGCTCCTGGGCATTCACTAAACAACTTCTATCTAACAGGAAGAGTATTGTATTTTGCAATAAATGAGCTGACAAATAGAAAATTATGCCTAGAAATTGAAACACAATAGTCTGCAAGCTCAATAAAGATGGACACTGAAATAATGCAAGTCTGTTCTTTCAGTGAAAGAAGCAAACATTATTCCTTACAGCTCCATGGTTTCTGGGTACCCTCACCCCAGTCTTCTGGGGTTTCGCATGGTTAATTTTAGCCACTCTCTGTTGCATAACCGTTCCTTTTAGCTTGTGACTCTGGAGTCAACCTCAGGTCAAGCTGCATCCTGCTGGAGGCTGACATGTAAATATGAGACAGTGTTTCCTAATTCAGATTCTTTGGAAGATCAGAAGCAATGCTACACGCTTTGTCTTCTATCCTTCGCTTCACAGTGCATTACTTAATATGCAATTTATTTTTTGAAAATATCTTTGATGTTCCTTGAATACACCTTATTATTTCTCACTTTACTGCTGCAATAAAAAACGTCCCAGTTCCCTGAATCACCAGTGATGCTGTATACCTTAAATATGGGGCTGACATGTAGCACATTAAGGTAACTATTACACACACATTAAAATAATTTATGCATTAAAATAATTAAAAAAAAAACCCAAATAATTCTTTAAGAATATGGTGTATGGCAGTGAAAATTCCAACGTTTCATTATGAGAAAATAACAGAATTTAACAATCTAGCAAAATGTTGACAAGATCTGTTGAATCACAGAAAACTTTAGTTAAGTATGTTATTTAAACTGAAAAAGCAAAGGAAGTTGTGCTACAGTCACATATTCAAAAATATAGGGAGACAATTGTTTCCCTAATAGGGAAATGAAAGAACAAACCAATAATTTTTGAGATAAGGAATATGACAGAATAAGGAAACATCTTCTGCACATAGTTAATCATCAAGAAATCCAATTTTTTTTAGCACAAAGCCTTCCTGTTATTTACAAACTTAACACCTAGAAATTCCACTTTCAGTATGCAAGCAGAAATACCATCTTTATTTTCCTCACTGACTGTTATATAAATCATGAAATTATAATTTCCAATTTGGTAAACAGAGCAGGGCACAATTGCTGTTGTGTGTGATTGCAAAATCATACATAAGCCTCAGTCCTCAGAGGTTTTCCTGAGAGGAGAAACCCTTAGCCCTTCTGCCTGCTGTTCCATGTTGCCTCTGTTTCTGAATAATGTTCTTAACACTTCAGGAAGTATGTGTGGAATGGCAGGAGATGAGTTGTTAGAAGGTGTGGCCTTACTTAAATGCATATGGGTCTATTCAATAATAACATATATATACTTCGCCTTGCTGAGAACTGACTTGCTATTACAACTGACAGCATTTTGCAGTTACTGAAGTGTTGAATTCTGAAAATTATTAAGTGTTCTTTAGAAGTCAATGCCTGGATTATTTCTGTTCTTTCACAAAATTTATGACAAGTGAGACTAATTCTGCTCTTGTACTTTATTCAGATAGAAGAAAAACTATACAGGAAGACTCCCTCTAGCTTTAAAAGTAAATCTTTCTTATTGAAGGAATTCAGTCAAAACTATTTGGTTTTATTTTGTAGCTTTTCTTCTCTATCTGCTTGACCCCCGATCTTCTTAGAGATAACTGTATTTGTGCAAACATGACCCTTTTTAGAGATGTGCAGAAATTGTAGAGCAGTTCTCCAAATGCTTAAATAAATCTGAGTTTAAAAGCATTTCCACCTAATAAACTGTGCTGATGTGATATATAAGTTAGAATTTGAATTTTTAATTTAAGGAAATATTTTAAATTTTGCATCTGTGTTACTTCGAATTATGTGAAAATTTCTCTTCCTTAATCCCGATAGTGAGAGGGGAAGGAGAAAGCCTTCAACTTCTTTACATTGTTTGGGTGGCTTCTAGCTGCACCTTCAGATTGTCAAGTACAGCAAGTCTTAAATAGCAGCTATCATAGTGTCCATCTCTGTTCCTGAGCTTTAGAGCAGCACACTCTTCCTGAAAGATGGATAGTCAAGAATGCTGATGTTTTCTTCCACTGTTACAAACCACTTATAATCAAATAAAGCTAGGTATGATGAGAAGAGGCAGCATTTCAAAACCAGGAATTGGTGCAGCATGTCAGAAAGCATTTGTGAGACAGATCTGAGGGATGGATGCCTAAAGCATTGCTACTCGTACTTAGATCTCAAGACTGATTCTGTTCCTGGCATCTTCTAAGAGCATCCTTTAGAGAGACTTGAAGATGGCACTGGCCTGCCTTCTCCCTCCTCAACGTTCCCTTTTCCCTTCTTCCCGTGTGTTTGTACATCACTTCACAGCCATGCACACTTCCATGTATTATGCAGAGTCCTTTCTACATGGCTGTTAAGAGAATGTAGAACTGTAAAAAAGCATTTTCAAATGCTGTGGATGGGCAGTCCTGATGACAAAGCAAGAGATAGCCCATCCTTATTATGAAGCTCAATATACCAATGTACCAATATAATGAAGCTAGTTGTGCTGTTTTCCTGGAAGGATTACTGGGTCTAGCTGAGAACGGATATAGAATATAAAAGGAAATCTGTCAGACCTCTAGTAACCAATATGCATCTAAATAATTTACCAGTGCTTCTCTATATGTTCTTATAAAGTACTATTTCAATTAACAAGTCAGGAATAACACTTGTTTTAATAAGAATATCAGATACTTGGTATCTCTCATTTATGAATAAGGCATGTATAATTTTTGTAGCTGCAATTAGTGCTAGAGCTTAGAGACTTTAAAAAGATTCTAAACTTAATTAGCTTTGAAAAATCTCCAGTTGTTGACTCTAATGATCACTTACGTAAAAGAGCACACCTAATTCTGGGTAGATATTTTTTGTCTACAGCTGGAAAATGCTTTTTGCCAATCACAGTATGTATTGGAGTTTGATTTTTCTGTAAGGCTTTGTGATTTTTAATTTTTTCTGGAGGCAAGAAGTGAAAATATATTTTAACAGAAATTTGTGGATATATACCCTCACAAAAAAAAAAAAAAAAAAGATTTTGTTTTAGAGATTATGTGTTGCTTGGCATTTTAAAGTATTAAACTGCAAAATTATTGCTTGCAGCAACTATAAATATTTCTTGCCCACCATGTTTCCATGGCAACTGTGCTAATTTATTCAGAGACCTTTGCATTATTTTAATTTAAGAGACACAATAGTATCTGTACTAAAACTGTTCCTAGATTTGACATTTTGATCCTGTCTGAAATAAAATGTGACATGAAGTATTTTTAGATATAAGCTACATTATTATACAAAGGGCGGGGAAGATGTTTAAGATGTCTTCTGATTTATATTGCGTAGGGTTTTTATATGTAGATACAGTTACATACACAATTAGTTCCAGAATAATGGCTCAGACATTGAGAAGGTACATCTATTCTAAGTCAGTTGTAGCCTCTGAACAGAAATAAGTCACACCTAGAGTCATCTCAGAGATAACACTTTTTGAATATTTTCAGTCATCCTATCAGCTTGCTTTACAAGAAAAAAAAACCCAAATTTTTCAAATTTTTCAGAGCAATCTAGTCTCTGTATCACTTTGCCTTTGTTTTCAAGTTTCTTAATATGCACAATATGCGACATGCTCTTCAGAGACTAACACTTATCTAATGTTTCATTATGAATTTTAAAATACCAAAATGCAACATAACAAGAAATTGTTGTACATGTGCTTGTCCTTAAGATCTGACCAACACCTGCTATGGATACAGGGAGGAAAGATATAGCACAAAGATGTTTATTTGTCTCCTCCTTCCTTGGGAACGTTTACAGCCTCAAAGGCTGTTGAAGCTGTGTCTTACATCCAAAATGCAACATATAAGCAGACTCCCTTTCAGATACCTGTATCTTACAGCAAATACCTTCTGATCATGGGCTTTGAAAACTGTTTTACCTTTTGTTGGATGAGTGCCGACAGTATCCCAGGAGGGCAGTATCGCAAGTTTTATGCGGCTGTTGCTCATTTCATGTGTACTGTGTGGCTATGTAAAAGAGTTCAGCCTCCAAAGCTTTGTGTGAGCATCAAATTCCTTTTAAATTCTAAGCGTTTTACCTCTACAGACAAATAAGAGGAAATTGATAGGTGTAAAGGAAATAACTTCTATTAATACCACTTTTTTATCCTGATCTCAGAATCAAATTAAAGGATTTAAAATTTCAGTACCTTTTTTATAACTATTGGTATTGTTCTGTTTATTTCAGCTATACCAAAAGATGGATTTGACATTGAAAACCATTGACTCTGGAGAAACCTTTGTATTCATAGTTTTTGTCTGCTGACAAGGATGTTTTTGAAAGACAGAATAATTTTAATTGAAAATTCAATCTGCATGTCTAATCCTAAGTTGCTGGTGACAAGTAGCTAATATAAAAAATTTTACTGGAGTATTCAAAATCCTTTCTCTAAGAAACTCTAATAAACCAGTTAACAACTTATAAATTCCTACTTCAAGAAAATGATGATGAAGTGTTCATCTAATGAGTTTATATGTTCTTCATATGCACATAGGTAGCTGAATTTTAAAATCTTCATCATTTTAAATAGATCAAATAACCTTATTATTCAAACTCCTCTACAGAAATATCTTCTTTCTCTTTAATTACTGCAACTATGCAAAAGTAGTTTCATTCAGCTAGCAATTGCTAAATGTGTAATTTTTCATGACTGCAGCAGTTTTAAAGATTGAACCTCCAAACATACTCCCTGTGGGCTGCATGTCTGTGTGATATTAAACAATTATGAGAAATAAGCCCAGCTGCAGAATTAGACAGTAGTGTTCAACTCAGATGTTGTTTCATTATTTGCATTGATGATCACAGTGTAGTGCTCCAAACCAGCAGTAGCGTTTTGACACATATCTTGTACGTAAATATGTTTAAGGGCTCTTTATCTTTGTTATTTAGATGACAAACTTGTCAGACCAAAGACTGAATATACAGGAAAGCAGATATTGCTATGACCCTCAATTTACAGCCAGATAATTGAAGCAAAGATATTAAAAAGCAAGTTTTACTCCAGTTCCTCTAAATCTTACGTTTCTTACACAAATTAATTTCCTTGCTGTCTAACACATTATCTAGTAATTGTTTTTTTACTGTTTAAGCTGAACACTGTCTACGGATTCAGCATGTGGGAAATAATGGCAATTGCAGCCAATTGAATTAGCCTAGAAACATAGTTGTGCTGATGATTTCCAAATCAAGACTTTAGTAGCTTTATATGGACAGCTGTAAAAAAATGACTGGAGTACAAATAACATGCAACTTTTCATCTCTGCAAGAAAAAGTTCCAGAGGTATAATTAAATACTCATTTCCAATAGTTTTCAAAGAGCCATGGTTTAAAGTGTAGATCCATCTGAGGGACTGATGCATGTCAAAAAAAAAAAAAACAAAACCCAACTTGAAAGCCCTCTTCACATTTCCTCTTAGATATTCAATGTATCTTAGAAGAAGGTAGCTGATTTTCATGCTCTAGGATCAGCTTCATGCTTTCCGATTAAAGAGCTGGGAGATCCGTCAGATAGACTATCTGCCAGGAACCATGCCCTCATACAAAATCCTACAAATGGTAACAGTATCCAATTCAGAAATTCATATATTTGCTTCAAGCTCAGCTTTCAAACCAAAGCTCTGTATTAAACTTCTGGATAGAAAGTATTTGCTTCCAATTTAACTTCATATTTCTTTGGGGGTACAAATTGTTTTCAGCTTTGTGTGCCTTCAGCAATCAGAGATAAAAAATATCATGTATCTGTCAAGCTGCTAGAAAGTCTTAAGCTATCACTTCATACGGGGGATCTCAGAGAACTTCCAGTAAACACCACCATTAACAAACACAGCACCCAGTGGTCTTTACAGCTTCCAAGATCCAAGAGGTCCTCGGATTTCCATTTAAACAGAATAAATAGGTGAGTTGAAAAAAAAAATCCAGTTTTATATATCTGTTAAACAGAAGTGGGATCATAGAGGGTGTCTAGTACAGCCTCCTGCTGAAGATAGGGACACCTCTGATGTCAGGTCATGTGGCTCAGGGCTTGATCTAGTTGGGTCCTGCTGCTCTCCAAGGGTAGAGACTGCTTAACTTTGCTGGACATCATGCTTCTCTGCTGGACTGTCCTCATGGAGTAAAAGCTTTTCTTTACATTCATCCTGAATCCTTCTTTCATTCTCCTGCTAAGCACCACTACAAGAAGTATGGCTCTGCTACCTTGATCACCTCACTGTAGTTATGGGAGGATGTCCTTGGGTGTCCTCAAAGCCATCTCTCCAGGCTGAACAATCTTCTGTCCCTCAACTTATCCTCACAAGTCACATGTTCCTGTGAGCCACTGCTGAGTTTGCTCCAGTATCGCTACCTTTTTCCTGCAATGTGGAACCCAGCATTGGATACAGTATCTTGATGTAATCTAATCATCACTTCTCTCAACCTACTGCCTCTTGAGCTCAGCCTGTTCAATCTGTCAAGGAGGAAATTGGCTTTCATTCTATCTAGGGCACACAGTTCACATTTAGCTTATGGAGGGTTAAGTTTTCATAAACTTTAAAACCAAGAGAAGTATTAGCAGTGTCTTTGGCTGAATTAGTTTACTCAACTATTTTTCATTTAGATTTGCACTGCTGGGTTCCTTTGGCCCTGAGGTGTTCCACAGAAGCCAGCTAGAAACAAGGTGACCAGCAGGACCTTGGCTCATAGGGGTAGCAAAAGGTTTGGCTTCAACTGCTGCAGAGTTAGAGCCCAGTATGGGTAACAGCAGTACCATCAGAGACTAAAATTTTCCTTGTTGAAATCTAAACCACAGCATCCTTGCATGGTAGAGCTTTTTAATTATTTTGAGTTGTATTAGAGTCCGTGTTGAAAAGTCTACAATACTGGACTATTCAATTTTTTCTTTTTCACTCACATATTTTGTGTGCAGAAATTTCATTAGATGGACCCATTTTTAAACAATTAACTTTACCTCTGGCCAGCTTATCTGTCAACAGAGTTCAACCACACTGAATAATTAATTTTAACACATTCTTTATTGTGACAAAGAAATGTCCTGAAGGTGTAGTTATCAAATATTTCTCAGATAAATCCCTGTTTCTTAGGCCTGTTCTTACTAGAAGACCCCAAAAGGATGTCTTTTCTCTTGGACCGATTAAAGTTGGAGGTGCAGTAATTTCGCCAGTGACAACCTTAGTAGAAATTCTTCATAAAGCTACTCATATTAGTATATTCAAGATTTATTAGAAAGTTAAGACACCAAGGAGGTGTACTGAGACCCACAGCTATTTTACAAGTAAAAAAACCATATCAAAAAAAGTTACTCCAACTTTTAATTGATTTTTAGGGGTTCACCAGCACTTACATAAACAATTAGGGAGGGAGTGTTGTGCTTCCTTCCTTTAAAACACCTTATTTACACCACTGTACTGTCACTTGTTCATGAAGGTACCATTAAATCAGTGCAACTGGAAATTATACAGGCTACATCAGTGTAAGTGTAATAAGGCAAAGATCTTAATTCAAAGTCTTTTAGATGTTTCATTGCTGAGCAAAATGTTTGTTAACAAATAACATGTGAAATAAAAAATCATCATATGTACTGATAAATTTTAAGTCATGAGAGATACTAAAAAACGCAGAAAGAGGCACAGATTGTGCTCTCTGTCCTGTCAGTGTTACCATCATTCCCTGCAGTGGAGAAGAGATGCTCCCGTGGGATGATGATGCTGGCTGGCAGCTGTCTTTCAGATGACCAACGGAGATGTCAATCAGATGCTGCTTTGAACAGGAGATGGTCTGATCCGTTTAAGAAAAGATGATTCATAATTGCAAAGGCCTTCAAGTCACTCCTGACATGGTAGGCTACACAAGTCAGTATTACAGCTGATAACAGCCATGAAAAGGAAATACTGAAGAACCTTTCATGTTTTACCAGCTCACATTTTGAAGATGTTTGCAATCACTAACATTTCTTCTTTCTTTTTTTCCAATTTTTGAGACCAATTTAATTGCACCTTGAGGGGGACAAATGTTTTTAATCATGCACCAGAGGCTAGAAAACAAAAAGCACAGTAAATTACCAGTCTCTTTTAACATAAACTTTATAAGTTTACTTATAAAATTTGTGTTAGTAAGAGAGCATTGCTACAAGCAAAGCTCACACAGCAGCACTAAACCCCCTTATAGTCTGAACTCCATTGTACCTTTACTGATCAGCTTTAGAATTGCAGACTCTCACTACAGAGGCTTGACAGAGGGTATTTATAACAAAAGTTATTCCTTGTGTGTTCTTTAGTATGTACTGGCCATTTGAATATTAAAAAAAAAAAAAAAAAAAAAATTAGAGAACAGAGAAAGAATTAAAAATTTTCCAAATCATTGACTTTTGTGGTAAAAAATAATCATGAAAATATCATAAAAAGAGAAATGCCAAAAAAAAATGAGGCAAATGAAACACATGTAGTGCACATTCTTTGGGCTCATGCCATGGTGCAAATAATGAACATGCTTCAGTGTTTAGAGGTTCCTGGTTCTCTGCAAGTAAGCTGCTGAGGCTCAGAGAATATCCAGGGAAGATACAGAGAAGCAGGTCTGCATTTGCTTACTGTAGACCCTCCCCTGGTCCCAGAGCACTGCAGGATGCTGCAGGAGTGGCGAGGAACTTGTGCAATGTTGCAAGATAGACAAGTACAAAAATACAACACTTGTAAACCTGACTGATAGGCAGCTAATTGTGATTAGCTTTATATGACACAAAATAAGCTAAAGTTTGATAGCTATTACATCTGGTGTTCATTTTTCTTAGCTCTTTATATAGAAAGATATTATATATAGGTGTGCAATTTGCGCACATAAACAATTTTTTTCAGAAGAAAAGACAACAAAAACATCAATGATAAATACATGTGGCAGGTTTTCTTTTCTCTCCAAAAGCCTCTCACTGAAATATTTTCTCATCCTCCCTATCAATTCAAATAGTGATTCTTCTGAAAGATGTCACCAACAGAAGTCACAAAAAAACTGTGAAGAGGGAGAACATTATAGGACAGCCAGGCTTTACCTGGCTGTGCTTCACTATAAGGTGCTAAAGCACTAGAGAAAATTCAGATAAGGGTGTTTGGGAGCATCATCTTTAAGGGTCTTTTACCTTTATTCTTCCAAAAGATTGTAAAATCTCCATCACCCTGTCCAAATACTGTTCTAAGAAAGCCATTAAATTTCTAACAATTTTATATAGCCAGAGTTACAATACAGTGCATGACCTACAAAGTAATTTTAAAAAGATCTTTCTGCTTGTGTTCTGCTAGACTTATTGCTGCCCCAGATATATGCTGCAGGCAAGAAAATTGTTTGTCACAACAGAAAGCAAGCAATTTCTTATAAACGCTTCTGTGAACAGACTTTTGCCAAGCTTTAGGTAACCCTTGGTCTCCAAGTGTCAAACTGCAAGAGTATCTGACTTGAACTCTTGATTAATCCACTCAAAACAAGAGAAAAAAATAGATTTTCTAATGGAATTATTACAAAGAGTTATAGAGACTCTTGTGAGCAAGTATCTTATTATTTTTTTCCTACCTAGATACACACATGTGTGCAAAGGAAGAGTGAAAAACACACAATAAAATTAACCCTTAGTTTCAATTACTTATAAAGCTGGGTGAATGAAGGGAAGGAATAGAAGGAGAGGAAAGGGAAGTATGGAGAAAAGAATGGCAGAGACAAAACAAAATAGTTTATACCATGGTCTGGGAATGCAGTAAGCAAAACAGAAGAGAAAGAAAACATAATACACTGTCTGGTAGTGCAAAACTCTTGATTTTTTGCTGGAGGTAAACAGTCATGAATGAATCAAGGAGAAGAACAGGATGCAAGGAAAGAATAGGATTTGCCATCAGTTTGTATAAGCCCAAAATAATGGAAATCTCAGTGTAATGAGAGACCTTAGTGTCAAGGCAAGCATAACAATTGCAGACAGACAAAACTTAACAAGAATTGTTACGAATTTGAAATTGCTTTGGAAGTCCCAGGGCCTAAATGAAACCCCAAAAGGACCTCACATGGTTCTATCCCATATATAGACTACATGGAGGGCCATCTATCAGTGTACCGTTTTGAGATTTAACAAAAGAAAGGGAAAAACCACAGTAAAATAAGTCATTCTACAGCTCTTGGCAGGGAACCAAAGGAGATCCATCTTCAAAGGGCATGAAAGAAATTTTTCTAAATTCCAATGTGGGCTAAGGAGGGATTTGAGCAGCAAAAAAAAACCCAAAGTAGTTTCAGGTTATATTACTGAGAAAGTGCACTACATTTCTCAATGTGTTGCCCAAACCCTGTTGTCACAGAACGTAAGTCCAAGCTAGTTTGTCTAGTATGCAGACAAGATATAAGCCTATAAATACTGACAGAGAGTAAATAATTAATAATCCAAATAGGTTAAGCAGATAAAGTCCTTCCTATATAATCTCTTGGGCTATCAACTACTAGCACCCAGTCTTTTCCAGTGGAATAAGGACATTGAAATCTTGAGGGTTTCCTGCATATTTGCAAGGTTATTGGTAGTGACTCCATTTAACAATTGTGTCAAATTTTCTTTTTTGTTCGACACAAAAATATTAGTTGAATTGAAATACAAATACATTTACTGATACTTCTTTACTGTACACTTTTTATTAAATTGCCTATTTCAGTGCATCACCTCTTCTGTAAGATTAACTCAGGCAGTATTGGTAGCACATTCAAAGGGGGTTGAAATCATTCCTAAGGTACCCCCAGATGATTTAGAGGATTGCAGATCAGCTCCCAGATCATTCATTGCTTCAAAGAAAAGAGGACATGAAATAGACTTTTCAGTTTGAAAGACAAAGTAAATCCTCCAGCCTTTTCTGTGCATGCTTCTGATTCCTTGCCATGTCTAACTTATTAGGGCATATATGTCACTCACATGCCTTGGTTTCCTCAGAAGATAAATGATCCCATGAAAAAGACTGACACTACAGCTATATTTTAAAAAGGTTTTCTGTCTAGATTCATAGGAAAAATAGAATCATACATTGCAATATATGCTTAAAATTAAGTTAAGCTGTGAATATTATTGAAGAAATTGTTTTCTTTTTCTAATTATAAAATAAGCTGAATGCTACATTATGATACCCTTTTTTCCAGTCTGCACTAGCATATGAGTTTTTTTTCATTAAGTATTTAAGTAGTTGCATCTCAGCATTTTTTCTTCAATGTTTGACTCTTTCCCCTCTTCAGGTCTTTTTAAAATATCCATGAATAATCCATATCTTTCCCTGTTCAGATCTTTTTAAAATATCTATTAATAAACCATGTTCCCCAATA
The DNA here is from genome assembly GCA_013397935.1 of Dasyornis broadbenti. Taxonomy (NCBI): domain Eukaryota; kingdom Metazoa; phylum Chordata; class Aves; order Passeriformes; family Dasyornithidae; genus Dasyornis; species Dasyornis broadbenti. Next base: position 1,060,417 of record VZRN01002596.1, on the reverse strand, counting down.
CAGTACTTTATTCTGTGCTCTGTAAGAAAATCCTATAAGTATTGAAACCAACACACCTATGTTTAGTTCAATCTAGCTGAGCAAGAAGGAGATATTAAAGCTCAGAGACGGTTGGATGTAGACCAAGATCAGCACATCCATCAGTCTGAAATGGTCAGCCATGTAACTTGAAATAAATAATTGAATGAATTGGATAAAAAAGAAATTACCAGAAAAAGGTGGGTTTATAGATAAGAAGAGAATAGGGTTGAGTCTTCCTCCATCTTTGGGGGTAGGGTAGAGAAAACAGGATGCATCATTTGATTTAATTTTGCAATTTCTGAATGGGAAACTAACGTTATTCACTTGCCAGGCTGCTTATTAATTAAATTTTTCTCACTGTAAACTAGCAAAATAGAATTACCAATTTGATAAATGCTCTGGTTGAATGGAATATAAGGTTTTATTGAGCACAAGAATGTTATCTTACTCATTTGAGCACAAGTTTCTAGCTCTATCTAAGGGACAATATCTTAGATCAAAATACACTGTTGTTGTTAATAAAAAACCCACAAACAGTATTATTAATTTAGCAAGGAGAAAACTGGTATATAGTTTCACATATCAGGTTCAAACACACAAGCATGTATTGTTTGTAAATAAAAACCTCTTGAAAGCAGTTTCTGAAAAGCAACTTCAGGCCAAATTGATTTAGCAAAATCCCTGATATATTTCTTACAGCTTCTATTTATAGTTAATCGCCCAGATCATTCCTTTGTACATCAAAGCTCTGCATGTCACGTGGCCTTGCCCTGACTGCAGATCTGGGTGAGATGGGGCATTCCCCTTCCCAGCTCACTGTGCTTCCCATGGTCCTTGTGGGGCACAACTAAGCAGGGCAGAAGGACTCAGACAATCCTCTCAGTCTTCTTCCCACCCCAGCAGCAGTCACAAGGACCTCACAGCTGCTGCTGAACCCTCTGGTATATAACCACGAAGACAAACCAATCAGATACAGCTGGACCCACTTAAAGCAGCATGAATAATCCTATAGATGAGTCTGTAGCTAGTAAACCTCAAAAGTTATCCAAAACACTTGGGAGCAGAGCTGGTTTAGTACCCATCACAATAGAGGGCCATCTCATTTTCCCTTAGTCCCTTGGTCCCAAATGGAAGAGCAGGGCTGGAGATCTGCCATGACTGGGAGACTTCTCGAGGCAAACACAGGTCAAAAAGGAGTGTTAACCTGTCCCAGAAAAGATTTGGCCAAGTTTAACTGTCTCCACTAAATCTTTTACTCCTTATGGGAAAACACAACAATCTCTTGGAAGCAGGACAGGAAAAAAGGCAAAATGAATCTCAACTAAAGAAATTTAGGAATATTTTAGAAACCATCAAATGCCAATTACTTAACTTTGCTGTTGTTTCAGATCTCTGTAACCTTCATGCATTTAAAAATCAAGATAAATGTGTTAATCAATTCTTGATTATAAAGCAGAAATACTTTTTTTTATAAGTCACCAGATGGGAAAACATGCAATGTCATATATTCTGTACCTCTGCATGAAGAAATCTGCTTTATTTTGTTTGAAGGACTGAACTACTAAATTTGCTTACTCTCTACAGCTGTTCTTCTCCAAAAGGAGAGGCTGTTAAGTAATGACAGAAATGAGCTAAAGAGCACAGAATCTAGTTAGTCTTATATATGGCTGATTATGTGAGAGGCAGAAAGAAAAGATAAGAATGGATGTCTTTGTACTTTTTTGTTATAAGAAACAAAGAAAAGCATGATTTGTATTAGGACTTTTGTACTTGATTTGACTGCAATTTAAAAGTGATTCTGAGATCATGGCAGTCTAAATATAGAGATGTTTACTATAGATGAAAAAGATTTATTTTTAATCTGAAGCAAAAAATGACAGTATGGAAGAACATTTAATTTATAGCATTCATAGATCCAAGCTTCAGCGCATGTGGTAAAGATTAAATACGTGAATAAAAACTGTTAAATTAATACTTTTGATAATACCCCTAAAATTACTATGAATCAAAAATATTTGCCCTACCTCCTCGATATTTGAAATATTATTAAGACTCAGAAGTCTTGATACCTTTTCTCAGGTGTGAATTTCAAGTATGAGATGGTTCTTAAGTTCACCAGTGGAAAATACAATTTTGATTCACTCTACTGGATAAGAGATATGTATCAGTGCTGTGATTTAACCCCGCGCATCAACCAAGCCCTATGCAACCACTTGCTCACTGCCCACCAGCAGGATCAGGGAAAGAATCAGAAAGGTAAAAGCTGGAATACTCATTGGTTGAGATAGAGACAGTTTATTAGGGAAAGCAAAAACTGTGCATGCAAGCGATGCAAAACAAGGAGTTGATTCCCTGTACCCCATGGGTAGGCAGGTGTTGAGCCATCTCCAGGAGAGCAGGGCCCCAACACGTGTGATGGTGACTTGGGAAGGCAAAAACCACTCTGAACACTCCCCCTTCTTGCCTTTTTCCCCCACTTCAAATACTGAGCATGATGCCATATGGCCTGGGATATCCCTCTGGTCAGTTGGGGTCACTTGTCCTGGCTGTGTCTCCTCCCAGCCTCCCAGGCACCCCCAACTTCCTCACCAGTGTGGCCATAAGAAAAGCAGAAAAGGCCTTGGCTCTGTGCAAGCACTGCAATAACAAAAACTCCCCAGGATTATCAACCCTGCATTCAGCACAAATCCAAAACCCAGCCCAATACCAGCCACTGTGAAGAAAGTTAACTCTATCCCAGCCAAAACCGGCAGAATCAGTTCTTCTGGAAATGTCTTATTTAGAGAGATCTTGATTTAAATGGATCTCCCTGAAAGTTCTGGAAGTGCCAGAACATTCCAGACTGCTACTGAGGAAACAGTGAGTAGTCCCAAAATTGGACACCTCCCAATAGGCTTCTAGCACAGCAGGCTAAGATGGGAATAACACAAGTTTGGATTCCATTTAAAACCAGTGAAGCCTAGACTTCATTGGATCTCTTGGATTGCTACTAAAATTGATGCAAATTTAAGAGTCTAGGAACACAGTTTATCTTACCATGAAGAAAATGAAATATCTGATAGGATGATCACACTTTAAATTTCAGTGATTCTCCTGGATATATCCCCATTTATTTCACATATTACCATTGATAACAAAAGGAGAAAACATTTGAAAATATGTTTGTAAAAATGTCTGGGAAAATACTGTTACATTTTCATATATTTAAATAATTCTGGCATCATTGTCACCATGGTCTTAAAACTTGACAGATGGTAAACGACTTCAATACAGTCCTTTTGTTTTAGTTTTCAAATGATCATTTTGACATATAGAAAGAGGAGGTATTGTTTGACTACTTAAAAACAGTCAGTTTAATCACAGAATGCCTTAACATCCCCAACAACTTACCACAGATAGAGATGGAATATAGTAAAATTAAGAAGACTTTTAAGTGTGAAGAAAAGATGCATTGACAGAACTCCTGATCCAGCAGGGGTGTAGGATCATGAGCTATCTCCTGTAATGGATAGCAGGAAAGGGTAGATGCTTAAGTAGTTCCCAAAGAGCCCTGTAAAGGTTGTGTAAGGATTGTGGACTATCAGATTCCTGAGCAATCACATAAGGTTTCAGGGAGAAGCTTAGTAAGTCTCCTGAATTTTGTAAGGATTGAGATGAGCTCTAACATACTGCTGGTGAGAATTTATAGCCTTGTGTAACTGTTAAAATCTAGAAAAATAAAATGTAGCAACTTTCCTTGTTTTCCCCCCAAAAGTGGCAAGATACAAATACATGGGTTTCAAAGAAATTTAATTTTTTTACCTTTAAAAACAACTGGTTTTAGTAGTGGTAGTCCTCTTGCCCTGAATTCCCTGCTGTGTATGACTAACCTTAACTTCAAGATTATTAAAGGCTTTTATTTTCTCCCTCTCGTCTGTTCAGGGACTTAACTACAAGAGACTTTGCCAGCTACTTACAGAGAAGTAGCGATGCTCTCAAACAAGATAAGCATCACTTTTTTTTCCTGTCATGATTATATTTCCCAAAAACTTCAGGCAGCCAAACCCTTATCCTGTTTAAAGTTAAATTTTATGTGTGTTTATAGTTGGAGAGAGAAAATTTCTAAAGTGAGAAATGCCTCTCATTATTTCTGAAGACAGACAAGTCTTTGAAGAAATAGTTTTTGAAGTCAGTGTTTAATAATCTGAAAAATCATGAAAATGCTGTGAATTCAGCACAGGAATATTGCACATTAAAGTTACTTCCATTTTTTTAAAACATCTCTCTTAGGTTCAAAAGTTTACTTCAATGACAATGTGTAATTAAAGACTTAAAAGTCTGGATGATTGAAATACTCTGGAGTGCAAAATTGCAGAGAAACACTGGAAGGCAGCTTTTACAGAGATATTAAAGACTGAATTTCTGCTCCTCTGCATGAAGTCAAGAATAACATCTCATAAGAACACACAATGAAACAAAGAAAGAGATTTCTTTGTACAGTTTTTGATGCTCCAGAAATATCTGGTTCAGGTCACCTCAAGTTTCAGCCAAGCATTTCTCTAAGAATATTCATGTTATCACAGTTTTAGAAGACCCAGATCTTTGGCACTATACAGGCCCTATAAAAAACAGCAAACCCTCCCCAGAACTGTTTCAAATCCAGTCCTGAAAAGAGAGAAACTGTGACTTGAAATGACTCTCTAGGGTCACTCTATTAGTCATCAGCAGTGCCAAGAATAGAAAACAGGTTTTCTTATTCCATGCCTCAGACTTAATTTGTTAGACTGTATTCCTTTCCAGTCAGAATGGTTGCTGTGACAGTATGTAATCATACAATGTGGATTTCTCTTTTCAGCCCTTTTGTCCTTTCCCAGACTAAGGCTTGCATACTTCACTTCAGTTATTTAATTATTTGACTTTTACCTTAAAGAAATCATCACTGCACTAGTCTTATATTCAAAATATCGCATGAAGCTGCAAGTGCTCCTTTTCAGTGACTCCTAGTTTAAAAAGGAAGAAAATTGTGTCCTTTTCTCTTCAAGTCATACTTTCCTTTGATTTATTAATCCATTTTGTTTTACCATCTACCTGAGTCCCCATTGGAAACCATTTTTATAAAGTAATTGTTTTCAGTGAGAGAAATGCATTTTACAAATTCTCAGCCTTTCACAGAAATAGGGAAAAATTAAATTGGATAGTCATGATTTTGTCTAGAAAAAATAAGGCCTATCACTGCTTAGAGGATCAGGGATCACAAACAAAAATGAAATCCTGTTTTGAAGAAAGCTATATTCTAGTTTCAGAGCACCAATAAAAAATCAAGGACCTAAATTAGCGTCTGAAAAAATTAACCATCCCTAACCACTTAATGTGTGAAACACAATGGGAGCCATAATTCCTTAAGCAGCTGTAGTATAGTAATGAACTATTATAGTTTTCTGTATTAAAAAAGGTTATGCTAATGTGAAAGACAATAGCTCTGCTCTTCGAATGCCAGTAATGTAATAATATTGCTCCTTACTTCAAAACAACAATCCTAACCAAATAAATTGGCTTTTATCTGATGAGAATTCCAACAAGAAAGGTGATTCTTTAAATGAGACCAGCTACTGATTATGTTATATCAGCATTAACTTACCCTTTCTCACTGAACAGTGCAGTCAGAGAAGATGATTTGCTCTTCTGGTGTTTGTACTGATCAAATTAAATTCTTTGGTACACTTTATTATGTACACAAGTCCTCATGTTTTATCTGTTTGTGAAGGTTGTCCTTCTTACTGAATTACTACTTAGAAGTTCTACAAGCAGCATAAACAGCAGTAATGGCACTTGTGTTTTTTCCTGTACATATATAATGAACTTCATCCAAAATTGTGATGAGAATCAGCAATTAGGTAGCAAACCACCCTTTCACAGCCTGCACTAAGCATGGCCTTGACCCTGTTTAAAGAGAAATCCAAAGAGACAGGGCAACTGAAAATCCCAAAGAGAAAGAAGTGTTTCGGGCAGGCTTTGTCTCTGACAGGGTTGAAATGCATAAATTCTGATGGCAAAGAAGTCAGAGGGGCAGCGTACTGACCTCCAAATCAGTGGATTCCTACAAAGCTTTGCGTGGCCAAAGCCATTTTATTGGGTTGTATACAATGCAGGGTTAAGTTCTCCACAGAATTTATACAGACAGCTAAAGAGATTGCATTCTGTAATATGAATACATGGATTACAAGCAAATGAAAGATAGTCTTTGAAAAAGTTCTGGTCAAAATATCAGTTTCCCTTGTCATGGGGAAAACCACTTGGGAGATAAATCCAGTGAAGGCTCATATCCAACATCTTTTTGGCAAGTTTGCATTTCTCCTTCTCTGACTTTCCAGCACTCACATGCACCCTTTAAAACCTGCTCACTCTCATTTTACCCACGTGTCTACTACAATATGATTAACTTTCATCTGAGAGTAGACACCAGAAGCAATCCTAAATCAGTGGTAGATTACATCCATAAGCAAATATTTGCTTCATTAACTCTAGTAATGATTGAAGGTGTTTGGGCATCAGGAGTCTTACCATTTTTGAAAGTCCGGGTTTTTTCAGTCCCTTAAAGGTCAAAATTGGTCTGAGAGTGGAGAACACAAATTCTGAAGTTTGCAGAGAATGCTCCCAATTTTCTGACCTTTGAAGCTGTGAGCTGTTCAAGTACCACAGCTTATCTCAGTTTTATTTGCAGCATGTAGGGAGAGGTAAGGGTTTCACCTACTCTTTTAAGCAGAGCATATTGTGCTTGACCCCTTCCCGCTTACAGAATAACATGCACTTATCCATTTTGAACCAAAAATTCATGATTAAGTTGACCAAGTACCTATGCATTATAATACCATTCATACTCTGGTATTTGAAAATAGAATTATAAAACAGTTCTCTGTTCTTTCTTTGTGTTTATTGGGAAAAAAAATTGTAATATCTGCAGACTGAAAAACTGACCATATTTTTTTATTAGACCTTCATTTTGTATTGCATTTATTGCATTGGACACATGGATGTGTAGCTGCTAGACCAGTTAGCACATTCAGTTTGCCAGACTGATTGATTCCTCTTTTCAAAAAATGCATAGTGAATTATGGTCACAATTTTTACATCATTTTATTGTTGCTTTGGTGAGGCAGTTAAATTTGTTTAACAAATATTCATGCCACAATGCTATGGAATAGCTTGTAAAATACATAATACAATTTAGAAGTCTGATTGTACCCTTCATTTCATGTGCACATTATTTTGAGTTCTTCTATAGGTACTTCAATACTGAAATGGAGCTTATAACAAAGATGTAGATAGACTTTTTAACAGGGCCTGTTGGGGTAGGATATTGAGTAATGAGTTTAAATTATAAAAGGGTAGATTTAAATCAGATGTAAGAAGGATATTTTTTGCAATAAGCATGGACCCTGGACCAGGTTGCCCAGAGAGGTGGTAGATTCCTCACACCTGGAAAGATTCACAGTCAGGTTGGACGGGGCTCTGAGCAACCCAATCTAGTTGGAGATTTCCCTGCTCATTGCAGGAGGGTTGGCCTAGACGACCTTTAAAAGTTCCAACCCATACTGTTCGATGACTTCAAGATCTAGAAGGCAACAGTGTTTTCTTCTTTTTAAATTTCCTGTTCTAATGATTTAGATTCTAAGATCTGCATTTCTTTGAAAGTGATCAGGTCAAAAATATCATGAAGAGCTTTTATAACATACTAAAGGTAATTTTTACAATAAAAAACTGTGGAATAGGTTGTCATTTTTGCAGGTTTCATTCACTTAAACTTTCTAACATTGTGGGTTATGAAAATGAACTTACTGTAGATCATGCCCTAATATCCATGTTAATATTTGCTTATAAATCCTGGTAAAGTAGAGGTGAGAGTCATATTTTCAAATATTCTCTTCCTCAGCAATATTCAAGGTCATGTTGTACAAATGGGAATAAATATTTATGTTAAAACTACCATATGTGAGGATAAAATTAATTCCATTCTTCTGCAAACTCACAATTAAGAGGGATCATGTACAGAAGTGCTTCATACAAAAAGTGAATAAATTAGGAGCTATAATGGGAACACTGTGAACTAATATGCCTGTGCTGTAAAATATTTATGGCAAGTTATACATTCAGAATTTTATTGTACTTTTAAGACCACTTTAAAGTTTGTATCAAATTTTCTCTCCATATTCTAAAACACGAGCTCTGCATAGAGAAGATAAAATCTCAGCTGTGTTGGAATAAATTTGGTTGTGTACCGACATACGACCATTAGCCCTTTTGAATAATAAAATATGGAATGTTGGTACTGCCAACATGGAAAGAGCATACAGAAAGAAGAATACACAGAGACACATGCTGGGGACAGGATGCCTCCATGCAGCAACCACAGGACTGCTTCTCACACCTCAAAATGATGTTGAAGAGACAATGAGTCAGATCAGCAATAAAGACAGATTAATGATGCCACTTGTTATGTAATTCACTGGGGAACCTTCAGCTGCTGCCCTCCCCAGTAATCCTCAGCCCAGACCTCTCTCCTACAGCTAACTAAGAAGTTGTAAGAGAGAATCTTATGATAAAAACCATGAGATAGTGTGTCATCTTCACCAGCCAATGACCAGAATATAAATTTACTGGAGGTAGAAGGTGTTATGTAATTCACTGTGTCATAAGTGTTTATCTAAATACACTGATTCACTTCTCTTGAAACCAAGTCAAAGCCAAGAAACACTGCCTACAGGGAGGCACTCCAGTATTTGGACCATAATTGCAGCGGTTCTCCAAAGACCCTTTTTGAAGAAACTGTCCACAAGCTGTGATTGTTCTTCAGCTGCTGTAAGAGCGTGCCCGCACTCAGGAGCATCTGCTCTGATGTAAGTAAGGCTGCACCCCACACAGCTCAGCCTGAGAAACTTCTGCAGCTCCAGGGCACAGCTTGACTGATTTTAAAGCAGGAGTGTGCTGGCATGCAAATCCTGTTCATGTCTGCTGCAAAAGCAGTTGATTTATTGTAAGCATTCTCCTGGCTGTGGTTTGCATAAGTAAAATGTGAAGAACATTCATTACCCTGAATATCCATTAGCTTTCAAGTAAAATGTTGTTTTCTAAAGCAAAAGAGGTGAAACAAGCTTTACAAACTAAATCACAAAATAAAACTGTAAAATATAACTGTAAAACTTACAAGGTAGGACACTTTACACCTTTTTACTTTAAATGATATGCATCAAAGAGAAATCCACCAAAAATGTGAGAAAGAGGGTGCCTTGGAGAATACAAGTCCTTTAACAGAGGTTCAGATGGGAGCTGGAGCTACTTCTCACACTGTGATGCATAAATTGATGGCCACTGGTGGTTGCAGGCTGCTTTACTCCTGTTCACCTCCCAGCCATGAAGATCTGCAGGTGTCAGCTACAGCAGAGTTGTCATGAAAGACAGGAATTTTTAATGCTTTTTGTTTCACATTTCTCTGACATTTTTTCTGGTTATTTCTGCTTCATATGAGTTGCTATTATAATGATAACCCTAATCCAATAGTATTCAAGCTGGCATGTAGCTCATTGTTACCATGATTATCATATAATGGTTGGAGACAAGTAAAGTTTTTGCAAAACAAGGTAATTTCTATCTGCCCAACACATAGCTGCATATTTTTCATATTACTTATCCTTTACATATAAAGCTTTATTTTCATTTTACTAAGCAGCTCACTGTCATCAATTATTCTCCACGCATGGGTACCTCATGGAATGACATTGACCCAGTAGTTCATATTCAAGATATTTAGATTCTCTTTTTTTTTTTCTTTTTTTTTTCTTTTTCTTTTACTCCCCCTAAACTCAGTTGCCTCTTCAGCAGCTGCAGGCCAATTACCTCTACTGACACTGCAAGGTGCTTATTAGACCTCAGGTCTGAGAGTCTCTGAAGCACTCAATTAGTTGTTCTACTTAATCTCATTTAGTTCACAGCTTCTCTAAGCAGCAGCCTCCAAACTTCTCAGAGCATAATGAGAAGTATGTGTTGATTTTGCAGAAAAAAACAAAAAATGAAAGAAAAACTACCAGGACAGCATCAGGTTCCCAAATGCATCTAATGATATGAGCTAGATGGCTCAGCCTCATATTACAAGTAGTAAAACCACAAGAAGTTTCATTTCCCACTTTCAGGATTGTAGTTATTCTGGTGCATAAGAAGGTACCAGATCCTGCTGAAGCTTTTCCAGCAGTGGGACACTTATATCTCTCACTGCTGTGTGTTGGCCAGTGCCTCACTTGCTACACGCTCGCTGTTGCCATTCCCTTCATCCAGGTGCTCACAGCTTTTTCCCTCCTCTCCTCAGCTGCTTATTTCTACAAAGCTTTTAAGAGCTTAATTATTTTTGAAAGTTTTGTCCACCTGTCAAAATTGGATTGCAATTAGTCAGTGGATTCAAATGTTACCAAAGGAGGAAAAAAGAGGCTGACAAAGTAATCACGCAACTCTTGTTTTTGTTGGCAATCAGGTTAAAAACCTGAAAGAAAAATCATGGAACTGGGAAAGCACATGTTAGGGAAAGTGGAATATATGCCTGATAGTTAATGGGCATTCAAGGACAAATTTGTTCTCAGAAGCCAAATACTACAAAGCCCAGTTCTAACTGAATTTCTAGCCTTTGAAATTCCCATTTCTTTGGTCTACTAAGAGATAATTGAGGGTCTTTCAAACTCCCACTTGAGTTATGCAAAATATATCTTTAATGCTCCAATAGCTTCTAAAACAGATCTAAAATGATACAGATAATAATGATTGACACCTGTCTCCATGTAGGTATCATCTTGCTATTTAACAGTAATTTGGATTTAACAGGTCACATTCTTAGATTGTTGATGGCTTTTACTATTTAATCAGGAAAAACTGCACAATTCCTCCAGATATTTTGAAAGAAAACTTCCAGTTCACTCAAAAAGAGCTAAAGATAGTATCTCCAAATGGCTTTTTAGGACAAGGATAAAATTGTACCTTTAAAAATACTGTATTTACATATATATAAAAGATAAATATAAATATATATATATATCTATAAAGGTAATATATGTAAAGATGTAATATGCATCTAAATATAGTTTGTGTGCATGCATACATATATAAATCTTTTTGAAACTCTTATTAATCAAGAAGTAGAGTAGTAAGTACAATAAATATTGCAATGGTAGTCCTGAATCAAAGTGATGCATACAACCTTATGCATCATATGCAGGCTGAAATCTGCATTTTTTATGGACCCAAGATACATTACACAATATAAGGAAGAGATATATAGGACTTAGATATTCTCAGCATTGAGGAGCCAGAACGGCTTAAATTTTAGTTTATAAGTGTGAAGGATTATTATTAACTGTTGTTCAGATAAATTATATGAGTACAGTAGATTGTGGGGGGCTTTTCACAAAAAGCTTGCACTGACTGCTAAATTAACATTGTCTACAAACAGTTTTTTCCTAAGATCTGATATAAAATAGACTGTAGATTGTGTTCAGCTATAGATGTGTTTGAAGTGCTAATAATGGCTTATGACCAGAACAGAAAGTAACAGACACTTTGTAAAATCCAACATAATATCTAGCATCTTTGAATAAGATACCATGTAAACCTCTTAAGACATTATCTAAGCAAACATTTTTCCACCTCCCCTGAAAAGAATGCAACATAGCCTGATTTTCCCTTTTCCTGAAATAGTATATTGTACTTTACAAAGTTGTTTCCAAGTCTGGAGAAGGTGAGTTTAGACTGGAGTTCAGCTCTGATTATTCTGCAAAAAAATAGTTCTGTATTACCTTTTTCAAAATGTGAATTATGGGCTTGAAAAATTCAATTTGCAGCCATCTTCAGCAAATAATGGGAACCATCTGGACTGATTGGTATGGAAATCAAAACTAATTGATCCTGCCATTTTAGAGCTTTTTACAGAACATGAAAATAGACAATATTATGTTTTCTAGAGCTCGTCAAAACTGTACTTCATACTACTCAGTGGTAGGTTATTAAAAATATTTGGATCCTATTTTCGCAGTTAAAAGATCTAGATTGACAAAGCCCAAAGAAACTATGTTTCTTAATAGAGTCTGCTGGCAAAGTGTGAACAAATAAATCTAAAAGCAGGCAAAAATAAAATTGCTATATATCTTCTTCTCTCTATTTACTTTCTTTCCAGGTTTTTCCCCTCTTTATCTCCTTCTTAGCCTAGATAACTTCGTTATTTTTCTCAGCCAACAGCTCTTCACCAAATAGAAGCATTGCTGACCCTACGCAGAAATTTTCTGGTGGTGAGTGATCACATCCAAAGGCAGCAGTATGCTTGTGAAAATCACGATGTTGTTTTAGGGCTGCAGATTTCTATCTTATCAGGGGAATGACCACCCTATATATCCTAGCCTGGGAAAGTTCAGCACAGCTTGTCTTTGCGGTGACTGAGCTTCATGGGATCAATGCAACACTCAAAATGAATTAAACAGTTTAAGCTGGAACAATACGAATAGAAAGTGAAAGAGGTTTATGGTTGAGTAACAGTTCCCATATCCTGTTAAGAGACAGTACTAAGGAGTAAATTTACAGATTTCTTAACCCCTCGAAGAACAGTATCATAGAATGATTGGGTTGAGAGGGACCTTAGAGATGATCTAGTTCCAGCCCCCAAAGGTCATTCTTTTCAAACTCTTGAATCTTGTCTAGCAACGGCTCATAGACACTTGTTTTTTGTAATTAAGGCATCTCAGTTTTTACTGCTGAATGATATTAAGGGGACAAATGTTTGTCCAATTAAAAATAGGATTTTATGGACTACTGGATGATCATGTATGTGACAAAACTTTCTTTTTTCCTGGATAGTCTGTGTTTTCAAGAAGGTAAATCATACCAGAAATGGTAGGCTATCTGCTCTAGAGAAACTGGGAAATCACTGCTTTGAGATTGTTTGCTACACATAATTTCTCTCTTTCACAATTAAGCAGGCAGTGGTGATAATCCAAAAACCTTCATACATATACTCAAGAAGAGAAACTGAAAAATCTAACATTTCGTCATGCCTCTTCACCTGCTGAAGAATGCCATTTGGGTGAATGACCCAGGCCAGAATGAGCCAAATGAATATGTGTTCATGACTATCAGCACATTGCTGTAAGGAGTATTTGAAATCCAGGCAGGATATTGTCATCTTTTCCTGAAACCATTTTTTCTTCACTTTAACCAGTCAGTAATTTCAAATATATCTGGATGCACAAACCTGCCCCCCCCCTCAAACTACACAAGTTTTTTTCTAATATTATTCATGCATGTATGTGACTTGCATCTTACTTTGCCATTGCTTACACGAACTCCTAGTGCTTTTAATAAGCTTGCTATGACAGTACAAAATTTCATTTATCAGCAAACTGCAGAACGTGGGAAAAACACTGCACGTAAATGGGAGAATGCATAACCATGAAAAGCTAATGGTCCTCACAGGCTGAGCAAGGAATCTTGATTTTTAAAAGCAGAAATGTATGGAGATCTAAAACTCTTTCAGGAAGTCCAGATGAAGAATCCGGATTGCTGACCTTTCTGCAAGTACAGAAATATTTCAAAAATTCTAGAATTTTAAATACCTAACTTGCTTTTGAAGGATTTCAGTGAAACTAATGACTTTTAGAAAAAGATTTAGTAATCTGTAGTCAATCAAGAAGACAGATATATACATTTCTTAACAGAGGAAGGACTGAAAAGCCTTCAGCTAAAGATTTGTATTTTCTATACCTCCACAGATATCTGTAAGGGAAGTATACCTTAAACATTTAATCAAAGCTATCCCAAGATTTTCAGCTCATGTCTGGAATCTCACTGAAGGTAATCAGATTTCATGTCTGAATGACACGTTGAGGGATCTCACCTTAAAACTGTATGGTTGGGGTTTTTTTAAAAGAGAAAAGGCATAATTTCTGAAACCTAAGACTCATCTGGGAAGAAAAAGAATGAGGACTAAAATACAACGTAATGTTTGCTGCTCTAATATGGAAATAAAGAGAAGAGAATATGAAACTTTGAAAGATATTATTCAGCCAAAATCAGCACCATTGTAAAATTCATAATAGATTTGCAACTAAAATGATGCAGATTTGTTTCTCCAGCTCTGATTTCCCAGTATGTTCATGGGGTAGCACGTCAGGTTTCCTTAAATGGCTGCAGTGACCGTGGAGTACCTCACAGCTACAGCTATGCCTAAATTGCTGAAAATTATTAATTGAAGAAAACCTTAAGATAATGTGTTCTAATAAATAAGGAATAGAGAAAACACCTCAGTGAGACGCCATTCTTGAATTATTAAGTCAAACTTGAAGGAAAATCTCCACCAAAATAATATATTCTTTTTTCCCAGCTGGGGAAAATAAAAACTGTGCCTGTTAAAGTCTAGTCTGAACCAAGCTAAGATAATTCTTAAAATCCTACTATGGAAGAAAAGTCTATGAGGAATTTCACTTTAGTGTCTCTTCCGGATATCTGTAGCATTCAAATCAGAAATTTCTTCTGGTAGTTCTCAGGATTACACACCACTTAAGTAATTTCAACTCTTTGAGTTCAACAGAAGATCAGAGTAATGATGAAGATCCTCTCTGGCTCGAGGAAAAACAAAATGGTTTGAAATAAATTTGCACCTGGGTTTTTCCCCCCCTTCTCTGATTGAATGTCTTTGTATCTGGTCCAGCCCAGAGTATTTCTGTGTTCTCCAAGAAAAATCATCTCACATTGTCCCATTAAACTCTCCAGGTTTAAGTTATGCCACCATTTCAATGACCAATTAGCTGATGAAAAAGAAAAGTTGCAGCGTATAGGCACAAAAAGCACAGTCCCCAGACAGTTATAAGGCCAAGAACATTTTTTAGAAAAGCATACAGTTTTTATATTTTTGCCATCAGATTAAAACACCCCTCAAAACAGCCAACAGAATAAATGATTACAGCATGGGAATATTTCTTTCAGAACAAGCATTATTGTTCTAGCTTTTGCAAACTCTAGCGGTTCTATATGTTACTTTTTAGAAACTTTGTTACATCTTCTCCCTAGCTCAGCGGAATAAGCTTCCTTTAGTTAACCAAGCAGTCTTTGTTCTCATTTCTTTAAACCTCCTTTGTTTTCTTGCCTTACATCTCCCCCTTTTTCACTTATTAAGTGCTGCAAAGCCATTACAGTGTGTGTATGTATTAACATTACTTGCTTTACATTCTGATTGATAAGCCATTGCATACAAGAAAAGATATGGCAAACACGGCATGACCATCAAAAGCGCTACAAGTCCCATTATTGCCATGGCAACTACATGCTTAACCCAAGGTCCAAAACTGAAACTTCCCATCCAAGAAAACAAGCCAAAAGGATCCCATCCCTGGTTCTGCTGCAGTTCTCCAGACAGCTCCTTCAGTTCCTGGATGCTTCTGTGAATGTGTTCAGAATGGTCACTCAGGTTCATATAACACATTCCATTGAAGTCTTCACATTCATGTCCCTGGGTTAACAATAAAAAGTCTGTCACTGCTCTGTTTTGCAGTGTTGCATGACGCACCAGACCAACATCTGTTAACAAGCCTGTTAAAGCATTACTAGTACCCTTACCCTCCTTTGCAAGACAACAGCCTAGTTTATTAATTGTTTCAAGGCATGCGCAGTACCAACTGAGGCAACCAAAGAACTGAAAATTCTTTTGGTAGGATTCTGGAACTTGGCCTCAGAGTTACAGTCAGGGCCAAATGATTCAGCATTACGTTTATTTCGCTTATGTTGTAGTGTCCGATTAGTCAGTGTTTCGAGACTGGGATGAAACATGGTTATACAACCAAAAGTGCATGGTCCTCCCACTGCTTTACTTGGAATGTCTTTCCATGCTCTGTTACCACGTATTAGAAATATGTTATCAGGCAGACTTATTGCATTGATTTTTGTGGTGATTTGTGAGGGAGCAGTAAGATTGCACCAGGCAGAGGCATTACGGTAAATGGCAGTGCCTCTTATATCGACTCTTGTGTTGTCTGTGTTTGGACTGTTAGCGTGATTGAGATAAAAACATACAGGAGCTTTTACAGAGACTGGCTCTGAGGCTGCAGTGAGAGAGCAGGGAAGTCACTTACTTTTCTCATGCCTCCGTTAGCACTGCCCAGATACCACCCCACAGATTGGTCAGCATTAGATTGCCGTGATCCCGAACACCACGACGATCTATGCTTACCTGGAGTTGCACAATCACATGTAACTGTTTGATTGTATATCTTGTTCCATTCATCCTTTGACAAAGGAATGCCAACCAGATATGTCTGAAACCGATCACTAGGACTGGTCATGGGTATACAAAGGGTAGATTGGTTAATTGCTTTAGCTAATGTGAGCCAAACATTGATCTGTGGTTGTGGGACCCACGCCTTATTCACCATCCTCAAGAATCCGCTGAGGATGACAAAAAAGGCTACGTATGTAGTGCCCAAACCCATTGTAACTGATTACCAAACTGAAATTGTGATGCCTTCAAGTCTTCATTTCTTCTGCAGCAGGTTTGATGTTATTCCCAGGTAGCCCATGAGCTCCTGTGGCTAGAGAAACACACCCATAACAACGCCCCCACGTTCTCAAAGGCACGGGGCCTGGCCATTGTCCACTCTGCAAATCTTTATAATAAACAAGTGGTTGAGAATCTGTTAAAGCATCATGGGAAAACCTTCTTTCACTTGCTGTTTTGTTATCAAACCTGGAAATATTTAGGAAATTTTAAAAAAATGTGGCTTTGTCCAATTGTTCCTGAGGTGTTATACCAAGGGGATTCCCCCTTTTTTGTTTAAGAAGCATAGTCTTTGAAAGGGCATGTGTGCGTTCCACAACGGCTTGACCTGCTGAGGAATGAGGTATGCCAGTTAAGTGACGTATACCCCAAGACTGAAAAAAGGATTTCATTAATTGTGAGACCTATGCTGGACTGTTATCAGTTTGCACTACTTTAGGAACTCCTAAAGCAGCAAGAGCTAGCAACATGTGCTTAATGACGTCTCTTGCCTTTTCCCCTTTATGAGCAGAGGCAACAAAATATTTGGAATATGTGTCAACTGATACATGGACATATTTTAAGGTACCAAAAGAGGAAATGTGTGTAACATCCATCTGATAAATTTCATTGACACCCAGTCCTCTTGGATTTGTACCTACTGTAGTAGGTAAAGGTGTTAAGCCTACACAATCAGGCAAGAATGAACAATTTGTCTAGCTTGAGAAAAAGTAAGATTAACTTGTTTACTTAAAGCTTTTGCATTCTGATGGTAAAAATCATGTGACAACTTTGCCTGTGTAATCTGATTAGGAATTGTTGCCATCATAGTTAAGGCATCCGCAATTGCTTTGCCTTCCACCAGAGGCCCAGGCAAAGATGAATGTGACCTAAAATGCATAACATAAAAACAATGAGATCTGCATCTAACATAATCATACAAAGTAGATAACAATATAAACAAATTTTAATTGCGTACATCTTTTAAAAAGGAATGTTCAATTCGGTTTAAAATACCAACTACATACAAGGAATCTGGTATTAAGCTGAAGGGCTCATTTTGAGCAATTGGAAGGCCTCAACTAGCAGCTGCTAATTCAACTAAAGGCCTCAACAGCAGCTGGCTGAAAAATCACAGAGTTTTCCCAATCTCCTGTGGAATTTTTCCAGGTAACCTTTCTGGGTTTTCCCAGAGCCATCGATGAAAACTGTCTTTGCTCCAGGCGATGCTGGAAAATGCGGCTGTAAAGAAAGATCTTTTAAACATTGCAAGAGTTTATTTTTAGGCAAAGAATTAACAATGTTTCCTAAGAAGTCTGTCAGGGCAGCCTATAAAGACAATGATTCTTGGAACACACCCTGAAAAGAGTGTGCAGAAAAAGGAATGTGAATGTGAGTAGGATCTTCCTCACTTAGGAGTTGGCATCTTTTTCATCCTGTGGAAAAAAGTCTAACAATCATGTTAAGTAATATGTGGTTACTGTTTTTGAAAATATGTGCAGTAAAAATGAAGTCAAATGGGGATAAGACTGTTACTTTTAGAAAGACAAACACAGGAAACCCAGGAGATTCAAGAGTTCTATGGTTACTATGCTGATCTTCATCTACATTTCAGTGATGATCATTTAATGCATATTCTTGCAAAAGGATGGGTATAAGAATAATTGACAAAATACTCTGGAAAAAACCCTATGCTTTGGATAGCAATTAAGTGTTACTTGATCTTTATCTAAATAACAAAAGGGAGGTGAATGTCTAAATTGTACATCATGATCAAATAACTAATTTTCAAAACAATAATAATGAGAGAATGAGCTTTAGTAGTGTGACTTTAGCTTTTTTTCCCCTTCCTGCTTAAGATGATGTTAAAATTATACAATGAGTGATGATTATTATAATAAATATGATTAAACTATCTCCAAGCTAAATTATTTAAAATCTTTTACCACTTCCCTACAGCATAATTATTTACTAAAATTCAGAAGTTTCTCTTGTACAGACTTCTGAAGAGAAAGAAAGAAAATAGTACTGCTCTGTACTAATGAGTGACCTAGAACTCTCCTGACTGGGGAAACTGTCATTTGTGAAAATCACAAGGTCATTTGTATACTATTAATTTCCAGTGTCATTTGTGTCCATCTCTGTCATTGAACCTGAATTTTCAACGAACTTTAAAACAAAAAGTAACCAACCCAAAACTTATTAAGTTATCGCTTCCAGAAAGCTGCCAACTTAGATAATGCATAACCAACTTCTGTCACCTAGCACAACTCACTTTTTTCATTCTTTCACAGATTTATGATGCTTTAGGTTCCTCTGTGTTTGGGGGAAAAAGCAAAGCTTAGAAGCCCCTGATTTGATGAGAGGTTTTGAACAATATTTTGTTAACTTTTGACAAGATAGCTCAGGGCTAGATCCAATAAAAATACATTATGCTTCTTCATTGTGAAGCTCTGAAAAATTGATTTTTATATTGGATTGGACCATTGGCTTGTTAAAGAAACTTAACTTGATAACAACACCCTTTATCCCCTTAGGAGCTATCATTTCATGTTAGGAGGACTGAAACAGTGCAGCATATATAAGGAGTATTATCTCGCCTTGTGGGGTCAAGGAGTTGTCTTGCAGCACAGCCTGAGTCACAGGGCTGTGCACTGGAATAAGAAAGCAGGGCAGAGGGTTCCTCAGGGGACAGAAGAGAAGGAAAGAAATCTTTTCTACTCTAGGATATAAAGTTGGAGCAGAGCTCTTCCGCAGCCACTTAGCAAGGCTAATATTCTTGTTTCCCTATTTATAAAGCCACATTTCTTTCATTATTTTCAATTGCCAGGGATACATAAAATAAATATAGACAGGGATGAACCTGTCTAATGCAGCTCACTATGTTCCTCTCTTTGGTTTGGTAGTCAATATTTGTTATAGCTCTCTGCTCAGACCACTTGAGTACTCTTAATCCACTTGAAAAGGCTTGTTTGCTTTATGTTATGCTAAGATCACAATTTCATAGAATGCTCTTCCTGGCCCAACATTCACATAAATAATACAGTTTTAAATCCATAAATATGTTCTCATCAAGACTTCTCCACTCCTCATCCAGATTGATTTGTTTTAATATAATTCCTCAATGTCTACTTTCTTGAAATCTAATTCCCTTGAAATCCACATTGCAAGGAAAGTGTAATGGTAAGAAACAGTGAGCAGACTCATGTATTTGGTGATGAACTCAAAAGTAAGAAGAGGATGATTGATTCATTTTTACCTTGTAAATACTTTTGAGATCCATTTTCTAATACAGTGTTCAATGTATTTATTATCCACAAGGTATTTCTACTGTTAAAAATCACTTAGGAGTGGGGTAGCCCCTTGTTTTGAAGGATTCATGGCTCAGTGAATAGAGGTGAGGAGATATCTCTGCTTTTTCACTCTCTCTGAGCAGCCTGGCCAATCCAAATAGAAATGGAAAAATGGGCTTCTGATAGTTAAATCTTTTCTCAGCTTTAGAAAATATACTGTGTTTGAACTTTCCTGGGGAGGCAGGGGATAGACAAGGAAGACTTGCCCTGGGTATAAACTGCATTTACATTCTTGATTTTTAGAAAATGAATTTTAAGATTATATATGAGGCAGCAACCCTCTGAATTGCATATGGAAAGGTTTTTAATTATTTCCAGTAGTATAGCTAACAAATATACTACAACACAACAAAATCTGCTTCTCCATTTTAAATATGGTTTGCCATGAATTTTCAAACAAACAAGTGTGGAAAATTTCTTTTTCCTCAGTACTAGAGCAACAGAGCAGGCTAAATGGCAAAACATGGGAATATCACACTTTGGCAAACCCTCTCCTGCCTCTGTTCTCTATAATATATAGATAGAAGAAAATTACTCCAGCCTGCCTGAATGCCAGGAATGCTGCAGCTTTCCTGGCTGGATGGTCTGTTACAGACAGTTCTTAATGCAGACTGTCAGGCAGGATAGGTCCAAACAAGGAAGGGCACAGACATGCTTCTTTCTCAAGCACCTAGTTACCACTCACAAGAGTATGGATGTGGGCATGCTTTGCCTTGCAGGGATGAAGAGAGCAACAAGAGCTGGATCCTTAATGAAAGGGAATACAGCTGCTGCTGTCCTTGTAGAGCTGTTCTGCTGGGGCCTAAAAACTAAGGCATTCAACAGGGAGGGAAAAAAAAAGAAAGCAACTCTTGGATAAACAAATGCAAAAACTTGCAGTTTTAAATGACTAAAATCAGTGGAGCAATATCTGTTGTTCCAGTTTTATTTAATTCTTATCTGCTTTGCATTCACGCTGTATTTTGAGTATGTAGAGAATGCATTACAATGTATGTAAACTTGTAGAGATCATGCAAGGCAGAAGTACAATGTTGTCTTTGAAGAAATTAAACTGTCATTACAGTTAATTTCAAACTCATATTCTAAAATGAATTTATATTTTATGGTAAATTAAGAGAAAGAGATTCTATTCCTTTTGAGACTAGTGGTGATCTTTCTCAAATTCAGTTGCTGCAGAAACATTATTTCACGTTCAGCATAATTCTCTCAGGTATACTATACTTGCGTATAATAGCTGGGAGAGTGCAGGAAAACAGCTCATGAATCTTTAGTAAATTACGTTTATCTTTTCTCTCAGAGCTACATGGATCTTGCCTGCCCTCAGCTGGATTTATGGAGGGTTCATTGAAAAGTGGTGGTGAGAAATATATTTGAAAACCAACAATCTATCATGTTGTATAAGAAATAATCTTTTCAGTCTCACCAAAGGCATTATCTTATAGCTCATAGAGAACTGAGTCCTTCAGGGAATTTCTGAGGCTAAAAAAAAAAAAAACAGTGCGAGAAAGAATGAAAATGAAGAAGGGTCAAACAAAATGTTTGACTAAACAACCCAGTAAAAGAATAAGCTTTCTGGCCCTAATTGTGCATAGGACGAAAAATACCTTTATTTCAACTGAGTCAAATACCATCTATTTTGCTGTCGTCTGGATATACGAGCTTTTCTTCAGCCCCTGAGAAGGGAAATCGCTATAGAAATAGCAGAGCACTTTGTGAAGCAGCAGTGGTCAGAGCCATTCTGAAAAATGCATTCACTGGGCAACATCCAGAAAAGCAATCAAAGACTATATATTCTTCTGTATTAGATATATTTCACAAAAGATCTGAGAATAAACAGACAAAAAGCCCAGCTAAGCTGTAGTGATAATTACCTGTTTTGTAATAAAAACCACCAGTTGCCAAGAAGGTCAAACTGATACTTAAAAATTAATGAATCAGCCTTGTACTCCTTATATATTTTCTCTCCTTCCCACATCTCTTTTCCTTGTTATCCTATGAAAAAGTCAAGCAATGATGAAGAGTGGGATTAGGAGCGAAAACAACAAATAAATCCAAAGCCAATTACAGGTTTCGTGAAATTCTTCCAGATTACTAACTCTCCCCCTCCATTACTGGGTATGTTCCTGACATCATTCTCCAACTGATGGAAAAGATGATATATTGCTATTCCCTTTACAAATTCTTACCCTGATGTGTTCTAGTTGAATAAAGTACTTCATGAAACAGAGAACTGATCTCAGATCTTTTGAGATCCTATGCCTTTGAGAGCATTTTCAGTGATCCTGGATTTATTTATCTTGTTAAAGGTGTCACCAAAGGTCAGGCTGCTATATGAAAAAATACTTAAATTATGAGAACTATAATTTGTTGTTAAATTAATAGGGCCACTATGTCTTCCCTCTTCCTTCCTCTCCTGCACATCTGAGATGAAAGTGACAAGGATGCCCTCATAATCCTATTTTTCCCATCCAATATTTGCAAACATAATCCCTTTCTGCAACTTATCTTAGGCATCAATACCTGCTCACTTGTAAAACTCTCATGATATTTCATCAGTACAGCTCCTCACAGTTCCACAGAGCATGTATGGTGGATTGATCACATCACACAAAAGCGAGACCACCTAAGAACTTAGATTCTTCAGAAAGGCCCCATGTTGGCTGAAGTAAAAAGAAAGAAAATCACATGCTAGTAAAGTCTTGGTCACATCAAATCTCAAACATCTTAATTTATGTCTTAATATACTCTTAGAAAGAAGGAACAAAAAGAGCAGTGGAATATAATGAAGAACTACCATGTACAGGATGCCAGCACCCTTCTTTATTTCATCAGAAGATATGTTGGGGTCATGAGGAATATTTTTATCCTCTTAAGGTATACTAAAGTAATCTCTTGTCTTTCCAGAGGTTGTGCTGTCATCAGGATTCCAGCAGAACCATGGATGAATAGAAGCATGCTTTTAATTTCTCTGCCTTCCTGCAAAGGCGAAATGAAGATCTTTTTCTTTCTGCTTGTGTAAATTCCAAGATATCTACACTATCAATATTATTAGCTACTTTTCTGACATTCTGTTGAGATGTTCAGGAAAAGGTTACAAATTAAATTTCAATTATGAGAAAGGCAAGTGAAACACACTAAGGAAACCCTTTCACAGAACCCCAGAATCACAGAAACCCAGAACGATAAAATGGGTCAGGTTGGAAGGGACCACAGTGGGTCACAAGGTCCAACCTCCCTGCTCAAGCACAGTCATCCTAGAGCACACAGCACACAATTGTGTTCAGACAGTTTACTTTAAACAAGGAAGAAGCAAATCATGCCTGAACAGGTGCTTTTTCTGGCCCCACACACTCAAAAGAAGGAGCATCCAGACTACCTGAATACACTGCTACAGTGGAATAAGAAGCCAAAGCCAGGAAACCATCAGACCCCGGTCTGATTGATTCCTCTGATGTCAGCCATAAAATTTCAAAGATAAAAACATGGTCTTTGCAGACCATGAGGATGTCATTAGTACAAAATCAAATACTTGTTCCCATGAAAAAGCTGTATCATTGCTGCCACACAAAGAAGTGCAAGTGCAATTTTACCAAAGTGATGACCATATGGCACTATTTAAAAGTTCCCACTGTTGTCTACATATGAACATTTTCAGTATTTCTCACGTCAAGAAGGATCCATAAGAACACAACATGGGAACAAGGACAATGTCATGCCCAGCTTTCTTCTCAGGGGTTTTCGCCTTTTATTTTCCTTTGGGAAGCCAAGAAAGACAAATGCAAAACCAATGCAGGTGAGCCACTTGGTGCAAGACCAGAATAGTCCCCATAGGACAGCTGTATGTATCCTCTACTGACTGGAGGTGAACTACCCCATTGGTTGCCCAAGAAAACTCATCTGCAGAGAACAATTAACCTTTACATTAACAAATGTAAGGATTATAAATGATTGAAAGACTTTGTGCTTAACCACTATATAAAAAACAGACATACTGATAAACCCAGGCCTCATGAGCTGTGCCTACCCCTTGGACTCGATCCTGGAGGTCTTTTCCAATGATTCTGTGATAGTGATTCTATGATTCTGCGAAAGAATTTAAGCGCTAGGTGGGAGACGAGAATGTCCAATACCCAAGTGTGTCTGATAACCAAGAGGTTTATGGTCTCCTAAAGTTCCTTTCTTCCTTTGTTCTTTAATTAGTCAATGTTTGGAAAGCACTCTGAAGATTAAGTGGTCTTTTTAAGTGTAAGGGATTATTATTAGTAGTAGCAGTATTACTACAGTTATCACCTCAAAGGTCAACAACTGGCAGTAAAGGCTATACAGTTACTCACTGAAGTCATCAGGTATTTGACAAACAGGATGTTTGGAAGCAAAATGTTTTACATTGTTTTTTTTTTTTTTTAAATTTTGATTCACCAATGATAAAATTCTGAGTCCTCCTCATTTTCAAACATGCCTAGTATTTTTATGCTTAACACGTTGCATTCAATGCATTTCTGTGAAAGAAACTATTACTGAAATATCTGAACAGTGTGATATATCTTACTGATGTCTTTAAATAAAAATGGAGCAGGAAGTACTTTGCTTTTATGTTGCATCATCAGCTGAATATAGGACGCTCACTTCTTAATTTGTGTGGTACTTCATTTCCTACCAATGCAATGCCATCATCACAGAAGCATTAAATGTTTCACAGCTAGTTTTAGTGAAGCAGTCTGGATTACACTAAACCAGTAAAAGTCAGTTCAATACCAACAAACCTATACAATACGTATGACAGATAATTGCATTCTTTGGGATAACTCATCTGCTGAGTTTTGCAGAAAATAACAGTGCAGAAAATAATTAAAATGATGAAACACATACAAAAATCCATTGCAAAGGATTGAACTCTTGGTGCTTGGATTGCAATTGATTATTCTGTTGGGAACCCAGTGGAGGACACTGCATTTGAGGAGTTTGTGATCTTGGACAAGCCTCTACTGGGCCTTGTACTGAGGGTGTAAGGAGCCCATAGATTGGCATGAGGAGGCACTGTTAGGCAACCTGCTGACAT
The DNA here is from genome assembly GCA_013397935.1 of Dasyornis broadbenti. Classification (NCBI taxonomy): domain Eukaryota; kingdom Metazoa; phylum Chordata; class Aves; order Passeriformes; family Dasyornithidae; genus Dasyornis; species Dasyornis broadbenti. The sequence continues at coordinate 1,035,456 of VZRN01002596.1, read as the reverse complement.
GCCCCATGCCAGCCCATAATACTGCTGGTGTTATTGCAGAGAGAGCATCCAGTCTATCAGGAGATGATACATGGGTCAGATTCTTTACACAAGACAAAAGGCACCACAGCATAGGAGGGGGGAGGAACCCCTCTGTGGTTGGCAGGTGTGCAGAATACCATAGGAAAATCTATCCAGGACCTGTTGGATGCTCCATGAAAACAAGGGTCCTAGCATCTGAAGGAATAGAAGATTTACTCTCTATCTATATTCCTCTTTTTATTCTGTTTTATTAAGACAGTTAATTTATCAAGCTGTTTGTTGTTAAACCTTTCTCATAGAGATCCTGAAAGAATCCTCTTACCACTATCAACACCCATGCAGAACAGTTTTCTTTTGAATTGTGACATATGCAATAATATAATAGCTTATGCTATGTCACCCAAAGCTAAAAACTTACAATAAGACACATAAATTATTCAGTAATATACATCCTTGCATGTTGAGAGGCATTAGGTAAGTATGTGAAGTTACTGTGGCAGAGAATGATTACAAGAAGCCCACAGGGATATCTAAAATGCACTACAAGCTCATCTTGTCTCTATAAAAGCCCTTGCGAGGGGAGGCACAAAGTGTTATAAGAGCCACTACCTCCTAGGAAGAGTCTGGCTTTGCTCACCAGGACCCCAGCCCTAAATTTTCCTCAAATCCCTTGCTTTTGTTGATGGCTTTCTCTCCAGACAACTGTCTAGCTTACTTGCTGTATTGTTTGATCCTATGGCTCCTGGCCTAAAGTAATTTTCTTTCTGCTGCCTTCCTCCTGCCCTCCAATCTGGTCACCAGGCTTTCTTTCTCTAGTCTATATCTTACGTAGTGCTCTCCAGCACCTGCAGCCCATCAGTAACCATTTCTAAATCTAACACCCTTCTTTTACGGTTATTGATCTTAAAGAGTTTCTAATCTCATTCCAAACAACACAGGTGTTACTCTTACAGCTTTTTAGTAGGCTTTAGTAACTTGGTTTTTAAGGTGATTACACTCAGCAATGGTTCTTTAACACAAAAAAGCCTACAGTACCTATCCCAAAAGGAAACATTTTTCAGGTATAGCTCAGGGCTATTACATTCGTGTCTGATGAACACAAATGCACGGTTCCTCAAGTATAAATTAACACTCTAGTATTTTATTTAAACACATACTAGTATATTTAAATCTTCAAATAAATTTAAGAAATGCAAACCTACTCTGGCAAATGAAGGTTACTTCCTATTTGAAAACCCTTGGCAAATTAATCACAGCAAGAGCATAAAAGATGAGGAAGTACTGTGGTTTTATTCAGATGTAAATTTGAAAAGTTGTTAAAGTTATTGACCAGAAATGGTCAAATCACAGCAGTCACATCTGATATTAGTCAGAATAACAGTGTTAATGAGAAACATACCAGCTTTGAATTATGACATTTTACTGCACTTATATACCCATAAAACATAATTGTATTTGACTGATTTTAAAATATTCCTTCATAGCAAGAGAGCCATAACTGATGAATGTCACAACCACCTCCAGTACTTGATTATTGTGGCTAGGTCAAGGCTCATTAAAAGTCTGATATAATTTTCCACTCTTTTGCACTAATCATGCAGAGTTATTTTTCTTTTTTTTTTTTTT